>JAKRSI010000138.1:537500-757500 GCA_029890345.1 Natrix helvetica helvetica | reverse complement strand
GGTGTACAACATTAAAAAACACACATCACGAAAGTTAAAAAGAAATTAGATACATACCCAAAAAGCAAACCCAATTAATAGGACAATAAGATTTTAACAAATGAGATAAAATAAACATTAATAGGCCAGGCCGGCTTGCTGGAAAAGCGAACTTTTTAGAGCGTGTCGGAAGGACCGGAGGTCAGGAATTATGTGAAGCTCCAGGGGCAGCTCATTCCAGAGGGAAGGCGCTCCCACAGAGAAGGCTCTCCCCCTGGGGGTCACCAGCAGACACTGTCTGGCCGACGGCACCCTGAGGAGGCCAACTCTGTGGGATCATACTGGATGGTGGGAGGCTACTGGTGGCAGTAGGTGGTCTCGCAGATACCCTGGGCCTAAGCCATGAAGCGGTTTAAAGGTCATAATTGATCCCTTGAATCGCACCTGGAAAACAACCGGCAACCAGTGTAGGCTGCCAAAAAGGGGTGTAACATGGGAGCACCTAGGTACCCCCATCACAACGCATGTGGCCACATTCTGCACCAGTTGAAGCCTCTGGGTACTCTTCAAGGGCAGCCCCATGTAGAGAGCGTTGCAGTAGTTCAGACGAGAAAGGACGAGGGCATGAGTGATTGTGCACAGAGCATTCCGATCCAGGAAGGGGTGCAACTGACGTACCAGGCAAACCTGGTAAAAGGCCCCCCTGGTCACGCCGTCAGGTGTTCGTCTAAACTAAGCCGCATATCCTGGAGGACTCCCAGATTGTGGGCCTTCTCTGAGGGGGCTAAAATTTCTCCCCTATCATCAAAGATGGAACAAGATGCACAAATCGGTATGACGGAAACCACAGCCACTCAGTCTTGGAGGAATTGAGCTTGAGGATGTTCCTCCCCATCCAGATCCACACACCCTCCAGGCATGGGACATCACATCGAGGGCATAGTTTGGGTGGTTTGGGGTAGAGATGAAAAGTTGGGTATCATCAGCATATTGATGATACCGTATCCCAAAACCACAGATGATCTCGCCCAACAATTTCATATATATGTTGAACAGGAGGGGTGAGAGAACCGACCCCTGGGGCACCCCAAAAGTGATGTGCCTGGGGGTTGATCCCTGCCCTCCAGCCAACACGAATCATGACCGATCCGAAAGGTAGGAGGAGAACCACCATAAAACGGTGCCCCCCACTCCCAACCCCCCGAGTCGTCACAATAGGATACCATGGTTGATGGTATTGAAAGCCTCCAAGAGGTCTAATAGGACCAGGACAGAGTAGCAGCCCCTGTCCCGGGCCCACCAGAGATCATCGACCAACATGACCAATCCCATCTCCATGCTGTACCCAGGCCTGAAACCCGACTGAAATGGATCCAGGTAGACAGTTTCATCCAGTTACTGGATACAGGAAAGCTGATGTGCTACCGCACTCTCGACAACCTTTGCTACAAAGCGAAGGTTGGAGACCGGACGATAGTTGGTTAAAGAAGCTGGATCCAGGGAAGGCTTCTTAAGGAGGGGCCTCACCACCACCTCCTTCAAGGCGGTGGGAAAGAACCCCTCTGTCAATGAAGCATTTGTAATCGCCTAGAGCCAGCCTCGTGTCACCTCCAGGGAAGCCGAAACTAACCAAGAGGGACACGGGTGCAGCACACAAGTGGCAGCACTGAGTCTCCCCATAATCCTGTCCATGCCTTCGGGGGGGGGGGTCACAGGATTGAACTCATCCCAGATTGTCTCCTCATGATTCATCCCTGTCGACTACCCAGTCAGAGTCCAAGCCTGTCCGGATCTGAGCGATTTTATCCTGCAGATACTGAACAAATTCTTCAGCCCTACCCTGCAAGGGGTCTTCCCCAGTTCCTTGGTTAAGAAAGGAGCGGGTCACCCTAAACAGGGTGGCTGGGCAGTTATCTGCAGATAAGATAAGAGTGAAAAGTGTTGCTGTTTTGCCGCTTCTATCGCCACTAAGTAGGATTTAATATGAATTCTTACTAGTGTTCGATCAGATTCGGACCGGCTAGCACTCCAGCCACTCTCTAGGCGTCTTTTCCGGCTTTTCATCTCCCGGAGCTCCTCAGTAAACCAGGGAGCCACCCGGGATCGACACCGGGTCAGAGGCTGCAAAGGCCAAACACAATCCAAGGCACTAGCCGCCGCCCTATCCCAGGCTTCCACTAGGGCTTCGGTTGAGTTGTGAGCAAGGGATTCAGGAAAAGTCCCAAGCTCCATCAGGAACCTTTCGGGGTCCATCAGGCGCCTGGGGCAGAACCATCTAGTTGGTTCCGCCTCCCTGCGGCGAGGGGTAGCAGTATGGAAGTCAAGCCTGATGAGGAAATGATCAAATGACAAGGGTTGAATAGAAATATACCCTAAATCTAGATCATTCATCCATTGCCCAGAGACAAAAATCAGGTTGAGCGTGTGTCCCCAATTATGGGTGGGATCTTGAATTAACTGAGTTAGGTCCATAGCTGTCATGGAAGCCATGAACTCCCGTGATGACTCAGATGTCTCACCAATGGAAGGCAGATTGAAATCCCCCAGGACCATAAGCCTGGGGAAATCAACCACCAATCCAGGTAACACATTCAGCAGCTCCGGCACGGCCAATGAAACATAGCAGGGAGACAGGTACATAACAAAAAGGCCCACCTGAGCTCCAAGGCCCCACTTCACAAAGAGGGACTCACACCTGCCTATCTGAGGCACAGTGACCTCCTGATATCTGAGACTTTCCCTAATAACCACGGCCACCCCCCCTACCCTGGGCTCTTGGCTGGTGAAACTCCCGGAACCCTGATGGGCATATTTCGCTAAGGGGAACACCCCCTCATGGCTCAACCAGGTCTCCATAATGCATGCCAGGTCCACTCTACCATCTTCTATGAGGTCATAAATGAGGGGAGCCTTATGTACCACGGACTGGTGTTAAGCGACACCAGCTGGAGACCAGGGTCCTGTAATCCCGAGCACCCAGGGGTGCAAGAAGGGCTATGAGGTTTGGAATGCGCGATCGCTCTTAAACAGCAAACCCGAATCCTCCGAACATCATTTGGCCCTCAGCCCCTACCATATCTGCCTCTCCCACAAACAGTAGAGATGGTGAACCTCCCAATGGAATGGCTTAATGTCTCCCCCAGAATCACAATCCTTCCCAGCCCTCCCAACCCGTGCCCATTAGTTAGCTCTGGCCTGTGCCCCTGCAGACTCCCCCCCAAGCCTGTCTGAGCTATCAAAATCAACCCACCCCTCCCCCCCTTAAAATTTGGTTTAAAAGCCCCTGCAAAAAACCCTAAGAAGTCTCTTCTTCGCATGCCACCTCTCGGGATCCCAAGATCCGTCATTAAGGAAGTGTCTTGATTGGCTAGAAGGCCATCCCCAGGAAAGGGGGAGTTCCCGGAGGGAATAAAGTTCTGTCGCAGTATAGCATAGAGGAGAGTGTGACATCAACCAAATGGGATGACATCATGGGGAGATGGAATGAGGAGATGACATGTCCATGGGGCAGCCGGCAGTGTTCAAGGGGGTAGCAGGAAGCTTATGTCCATCATAAAAATAGTCGAGGACAATATATAAGGGTAACAGCGAACTGTCCAAAATTGCAGCAAATGCTAGATTGCAAGGTGGTGAAGCGGCCAGTGATAGTGGCAACAAGGACAGTGGCGGCATCGGTGGCTGCTCCAACTCTGACTCCAACAGCTAAGCTCCGCCCACACCAGCCGCACTCATATCCATTGCCAGGGCCGCACTCCATTGACCCAGTCCATAATATCACAGGAAGAGGGGCCAAATGGCCAAATGGCCAAATGGCACAGTATGGTGGCCCGAACAATGGCAGTGATAACGGGGGGCACAATGAAGGAACCCCCCCACTCCAATGGCGCCCACACCAACTCCCGAAGACATCTTCTGCTGGTGTTAGTATCCATGCTAGCTGCCTCAGCCACTCCCCACTGATCTAATTTATCATGTCCATAAGCATGTCCATAAGCAAGGAAGAGGGGGGAGCAACTGGGATAACACCACGGCGTGGCAAGCGGCAGCTGTAGAGACGCCAGACCGGGTGTCCCGCTGCCACTGCTGACCATACCTACGTCGGCTGCAGAGACCCCAGGCTGGGCATCCTGCTGCAGCTGCTGACCACACCCACACCAACAGCCGATGCTCTCCATTCTCGTTTCACCACCAACTGCCCCATTTCACTTATAACCAGCTATAAGGCAGGACATCGCAGCTCAAGGGTATCCCCGAGATCCCAGAAAGTTTTCATAGCTAGACCTGGAACCAACGATGGGATAGGGTACCCCTGCAAGCCCCAAGAAGGACAATCATCTCCCCGAAGCTCTCCTCAAATGCGACAGGTCACCATCTTGGACATGCGTCATAGATTTTCACTATTGTATGCATTGCTAGAGGTATCTTAGTGCTGCACAATAAAGGGTTTTTTAAAATGGATATTTCTATTGAGTTCAAAAACCTACTGGTAACAATTTGTAGACTTGAAAGTAAATGTTCTTCTTATTTGATTGGGGATGGCCCATCAGGAATCTACCTGCCACTTTTTGTATAGAAAACTATTTACAAGTTACCTGGATCTGTCCTAAACGTCTACACGGAAATGCCTTTGCAACTTAAAGTCTTTGCACCCTCCCCTTATCTTTTCAGAAAAACACTGTTGTTGGTTTGAATAAGCTGATGGCAAAAGAAATGGTTGCTCAGGCCAAAATACCAACCCATATTGAAGAGGCAGAAGGTTTATTAATACAATTATTGGTAGACAAGTAAAAGCATTTCATTCTTCATTGGGTTCTCATTGTTCTTCTCATGCAGAGTTCTAGCTTCATGGGATGATATAATGGTATCCTGAAAAACAAAATGTCCAAGATTTGTAAGGCAATCTAAATTTTGGTAAAATCAAATGTTAGTGGAAATTTAATTATGAGGATATATAAAATAATCAGGAGTGAAGAGTCTGTTAGATCAATGGGATAAATTATTTGCTAATAACTTTATGAGTATGTATACCACCAGAACGTATGCTTTATTATACAGTACTTCAGTCAGGAAGCTATGAAAGACCAAGCCAGACTCTTATAAGATATTGAATGCAATAAAGAATTTGTACCCATCTAATGTACTACAAAAATTTTCAACATCCTGCATCATGTCGTATCAGAATGGAAGTACAATGTTTTAAAACTCTTTCACATCTGATACTACTTCATAAACAATTTGCATTCAAATTAAAGTGTATAAACTGAAATTTTAAAAAATAATAATGTCTTTAATTCATTGAGCTTTCAGAGGCAAACTGTGTCAGAATCAGAAGCATTCTGAAGAATGGGGGTGCCAAAAGTCCAGATGGATATTGAGATTAAAGTTATCCCCATTTTCTAGGAGAAGCATTGTGGTGTACATATCACAACATTTTCACTTTTTTATAACCTGTGGATGCTCCTGGTTTGATTGTGATGTCAGTATGACACTTCTCTATAGTTTCCTTCTAAATAATAATAATTTTCCATTGCCCTCTTCTCAAAATGCATATCATTCATTCGTTTGTTTTCTTTATGTGCATGTGAAGAATTTCTTTATGCATTTATTATATATTATAGAAAATTGTTTCTCAAACTTGGCAACATTAGGAGAGATGGATTTCAACTCCCAGAGTTTCCCAATCAGCATGTTTTTGAAATGTTGCTATGGAAGTTGTAAATCTATAGTACATTGATATAAAAAAAAAACTAAATTAACAAGTAGTTCACTTTTTAAAGAGCTGCCAACATTTCATTGGTGATACCTAAAAGTTTATTTGAAATCCTTGGTTTAAAAATAGGTAATTTCTTTGTTGAGGTTACTTCCCTATCCCTACTGCAACACCTTATGGGCCCCTTTCTCCCTGCCCTTTTCCCCCAAATCTAGTTTTCACAAACATTTTATCTTTGAACCAATATAAAGTGATAGAAACAACCTTTGCTATAATGATGGCACTCTGGAAGTCATTATAGACCCTGCTATTTGCATTAAAGTCAACTTAAACAAAACTACAAGTTCCTTCTCATTCACCTATTTATCACAAAAATTGCATAGATAAATTTGTTTCAGTAAAACACATTTAAAGTGGGCTGAACAAAGCAAAATCTCTTGTACCCAATTAATACAATTTGAAATTATTCTAATAACTGTTCTTTAGAGTAAAGCTACTTTAGTTTGAACTCTATTTTCAAACACATGCTTTCTATTAGTACTGATCAACTGAGAAATGAACTCCTTGGGGATAGGTACAGACATTCCATAGATGAAACTTGCTCTCATCTCTCTAGTGCTACCAGGTCTGAGAAAATGGTATTCATATGATTCATTCCATCTTAAATCCTGGTGCATTAAAAAAGAGTCTGAGTTCTTTTCACAGAATGCAAAGCAAAAACAGCACTATGGAAAATCAATCAAGAGTTGGTGAATTCCTTCTGCGTGGATTCCCTGACACTGATGAGATAAGAATAGTTCATATCATCACTTTTCTAGTAATTTATTTGGTGGCACTCACTGAGAATCTCATTATTATTACCGTCATTCTTTACAGCCATCAACTTCACTCACCCATGTATTTTTTTCTAGCCAACCTATCCTTCCAAGATCTTGGCTCCATTTCTGTCACAATTCCTAAATCTCTATTGAACTCTTTGATGAACACTGAAACTATTTCTTACTCTGGGTGTCTCTGTCAAGTTTTCTTCTTTGTTTTCTTTGTAATGTCTCATCTTTTCCTCCTTGGTGTCATGTCATATGATCGTTATGTAGCCATCTGCAATCCACTACATTATGAGATGGCAATGAACAAAAAAGTCTGTGTCCAAATGGCAACCAATGCATGGATGGTTGGCCTTTTCTACTCTACACTCTATACTGGAAATTTATTTACAGCGGAGTTCTGTTCCAGAATTATCGATCAATTCTTCTGTGACATTCCTCAATTACTCCAAATCTCCTGCTCTGGTTCATACTTCATCGAATTCTGGACTCTCATCTTTGGTTCTTGTTTAGGATTCATTCAATTTGCTCTCATTGCTTTTTCTTATGTGCAGATCTTCAGAGCAGTTTTTAGAATCCCATCCTCTCAAGGAAAACAAAAGGCCTTCTCTACTTGCTTACCCCATCTGACAGTCATGTGTTTGTTTATGGTAGGTGGTATGCTTGCCTATTTCAGCCCAACATCTACCACTTCTTCAGCCTTATATCCATTTATATCTGTATTTTACTGTGTGGTACCACCACTGTTAAACCCACTAGTTTATAGCATGAGGAATAAGGAACTCAAAATGGCATTCTGGAAACAAATTCTCAATATGTGTCCTAATTCCTTGTGCAAAAATCATTCTTGGTTTCAACCATCCTGGTAAATTTTACGTAGATACGTTGTCATCAAAAACTCATACATTTCATGTCAATGGGTATATTAAGCATATGCCTCTCATTCCTATGCATGTTTTGTCATTAAATTATTTTTACCAGGTATAATTCCTCAGTAAATCTGCCTGTAATTGTAACATAAATCTCTTCCATTAAATATCCACTGTAGTATAGATTGATTAATAATGCAGCATGGAAAATAATTAAGCATTACTATTTAATATAAATATATATATTGAATTATCTGTGTTAAATATTGAGAATATTATCAATAATGATATTATTAAGATGCTATTATTTATGCTTTAAAATATTCATGTATTATTTTTTATGTTTATTTTTTAATGCTATGGGGAAAGTCTTAACATTTTGCATATTATATATGTGTATAAATGGTGTGGTATATTGGTGTTATTGGTTTATTTTTTCTACAATCAGTCATCAATGTTAATTAGGTAGCAATGAATTGCCATGATGTTTCATTTATTGTAGAGACATTTTAGAGGACTTTGCCTGGCAAGCAAGTTTTTAAGCAATGCTCTCTGAACCTCTGTTTAATGCATCTAGGGCCTATTTTAATTTCAGATTTTAGGTAATCAGGAAACCAAAATTATAGGGTAAAATAAGTTTAACCAATTTGTAAGTACATTATTCTCAATGAAGTGTCAGTTCTACTGGTAAGAAGTAGACAGCATTATTTTTAAATATATAAATACATAATAAACAAATAAATAAATAAATACAAAACAATGATTGTATTGAAATCTAAGTTTCAATACATGTCAAATTATTATTATATATGCTCCCATTGCAAAATAAAAGAACCAAAATTTCCCCAATGTTTTCTCACAATGTCAGATTGGGAAATGAAACTTGGGAAATATGCAGTAACGGCAAAATTAACAATGTATATCAAGAGCAAATGTTTGAAATAACAATGAATATTGTAATATTATGTTATAATAATAAGTTAATCTCACATATTTATCATATGGTTTTTGAAGACTAAATATTTAAAGTAAAATATTACTCAATTTTAATATATATTATAAATGTTTTATATAATCTTTTCTTATTTTTTCTTCTTTCTTCTTCTCCTCCTCCTCCTTCTCAAGTTGTGCATATAGTTACATGCATTCCTTTAAATATTAGAGTTATCCAATGGTTTTTTTATTGTTTCTTAAGATAATATTCCACATTTATAAATGAAATAATCAAAATTGAATTTTAATTTGTATCACAATTTTAATTTCTCTGATGAGATGGTTTGAAGTGAAAGACTGGCCCAAAAGGGGAGGACTAAAATTCATTGATACAGCACATTCATCACCGCTAATTTAGTTCTTTATATATCTATACATTTGTTGTCCACTGCCCGGAATCATTTACAAAGCTTGTAAAATATATACATACATATATTGGGGGGATTGGAATTGACTTAGATGCTTTTATAACTATAGCATGATCTTTAACAACACTTTTAGCTTAAAGGGATACCAAATGGTCCTATGTGCACCCTCGGGCACATTTTGAAATACCTTTTCAAATGCACAGTCTAGATATGACGCATACTCTCTCAATCTCTCTCCTGCTCTTTATGTGTGCTTTTGAATTTGGTGACTGCTTGGACTAATTCCTTTAGTTTTCTTGGTAGTTTTTCAGAAGCTGTCTCCTTCATAGAGCTGAGAGAATATGACTGGCCCAAAATCACCTATTTGGCTTTGTGCCTAATGTAGGACTACAATTCACAGTCACCCTCGTTCTATGCCTTACCACTATGCCTAACTGGTTATCAGATATACAGTGATGTGAAAAACAAAGCACACCCTCTTTGAGTTCTGTGGTTTCATGTATCAGAACATAGTAATAATAATCTGGTCCTTAGCAGTTCTTAAAAAATAGATAAATACAACCTCAGATGAATAACACTGGACATATTACACCACATCATCATTTATTTTACAAAAAGAAAGCCAAAATGGAGAAATTGTGTGTGAAAAAGTAGGTATACCCTATGATTCATTAGCTTGTAGAACTACTTTTAGCAGAAAAACTTATCAGCTTCTCACATCATTGTGGAGGGATTTTGACTCAATCTTCTTTATGACATTGCTATGGTTAACTGGGGTTTAAGGGCATTTATTTATACACAGCTCTCTCTCTCTTTTTTTTATAATAAAATTTTATTGGGTTTTCAACATTTATAGGGAAAAGGGTAAATGGACAGGTCTACAAATTTTGGCAGTTGCAAAATGTGAAAGGCGCCCCTCCCTCCATACCCATAGTATACATTTATATATAATGCATTGGTATATAATTGATTACAATCAGCATATTAGTTCTATTACTAAATTCAATCAGATTAAACATTACAGTATAAAATCCAAGTATAATTCCATTATCACTTTCGGTCAATTTATAATAATATGATTTTCTTGTTTATTTTTGTGATCTGAGTCTTCTTGCTATTGCCCCATCTCCCTCCACTGGCAGAGCTCTGGCCCCTCCCGTGTCCTGTATGTCCGTTGTAATGTCTGGTGTTTTCTCTAGGAGTGTTTTATTTTTTTTTCCATAAAGGCCTGCGCCTCTATGGGTGCATTGATTCTGATTCTTGTCTCCTCCCAGAATATCAGCATACCTTCAGGCATCAACCATCTAAACCACACCCCTTTCTGGTATAATTTATTCGCTAATTGCGAATAATTCTTCCTTTTTTCTCTAATCTTCTTAGGGATCTGCTTCAGAATGGTTATCTCCATATCATGATATGTCAATGCTTGCCCCCTTTGTACACCCAGAATTTCATCTCTTGTGCTTTTTCTAAGAAATTTAATGTGAACCTCCCTGGGTACATTGTGTGTTCTAGCATAAGCTGAGTTCACTCTATAAACCAGGTCTATATCCCACCCCATCTGTTGTTTTTCTTTGTGTGTGTAGTCAGCCAGGATGTTTGTCATGATGTCCCTTATGTTTTTTCCCATCTTCTTGTATAACATTTTGAAATCTAAGATAATAGGACATTCTCTCAAATTCTAATTTCATCTGTTGGATGTCAAGATCTTTGTTCCCTTTCTGCACAGCTTCTACCACCCCCTTCACCTCCTCCACCCCCCCTTCCACAAGGTTCAGTCTTTGTGAGTTCTTATAAATTTGGGCTTGATTTTCTTTAATTTCATCTTTCATTTCCCTTAGCTGTTTCTTGATTTCCTCCTGGCCCTGTAAAATTTGTTGAAGCATTTGTTGAAAGTCCATCTCTGTAGTCTTGGGTTGCATCAGTTCTGTTATCTTTGACTGTGTGGCTGGACTGGATGTTGCAGATGTTGGAGCAGACGTGGCAAAGCCAGGTTTTCCAGAAGGTGGTCTTTTGGATGCCATCCTTTATAACGTTAAAAGTTCAGTCCATATATAAGATAAACAGTTAGAAAAGAAGGGTAGCCAGGTGAATTCCGGGAGCAGGAGAACCAGGCAGAAGAGAATCTCTCTAATAAGTCTGGCAATAGATGAAAAGTTTCCCCTAGAAAGTTCAAAAAATACCAATCCACAAGAGTTTCCTCTGGGAGACACGGAGACAAAGACCGGAAGCCTGAATTTTAAAGGTGGAGTCAGGTTTCACAGTTCATAAAGACAACGGAAGTGTGCCATCTTGCCCTGCCAGTTTTGGGCACAGAGGCATAACAAAGTTTTTAAAAAAGTTCCAGAAGTCCTCAAATCACAGTAATATATAAAATTAAATTGAAAAGAAAATCATCTCAACCTGGATGAGGCTTCATTCGTTGGCTCTCCCCCCTCCTCCTCCCCCGGGGGCTGAGAGCAAAATTGTTCCTCACCGCTTGTCCAAGGGGGGGGAAAGCCCCCCTCCCTCCAGCCGCGCCTCCAACTTGCTCCGAAAGTTGTTTTAAAGAAAGCTGATTAATCCTTCGTGCAGAATAGGGAGTGAAGAGAGAAGCAACCTCACCGCACCGCAGCTGCGTCCTTCTATTGTTGCATTCTCCGGTCGGTTTTAGCGAGGCGCGAGGCGCAGAAACGCGAAGCGCCCTCCGATCTTGCTCCCCGGTGCCTTGGGCGCGCGAGAGACCTCCCGCCGGCCGCCGCCGCTGCAGGAGACCCCCGCGATGCCGCCCCTCCGGCAGGACCCCTCTGCGGGGTGTCCTGTGCCCCCCAAGGAGTGGGGAAGCCCACCGGGGAGCCGGAGCGGGCAAAGAGCTGCCCGTCGCCGCCGCCGCCGGAACCGGAACTCATACACAGCTCTCTTGAGGTCCCACCACATCATTTCAGTTGGGTCTGGGTTTTGACTGGGCCATTGCAACACCTTGATTATTTCTTTTTTTAGCCATTCTGCTGTAGATTTGCTGGTGTGCTTGGGATCATTATCCTGTTCCATCACCCAATATCAGCCAGGCTTTAATGGTCAGGCAGATCACCTCACATGTGACTCTATAATACTTTGGTATATAGAGTTTATGGTCAATTCAGTGACAACAAGGTGCCCAGGTTCTGTCGCTACAAAACAAGCCCAACTAATCACCTCTCCACCACTGTGCTTGATGGTTGGTATGAGATGTTTGTGCTGATATGCTGTGTTTGGTTTTTGCCAAATGTGGCATTGTGCATTATAGCCAAACAACTCTAATTTGGTTTTGTCTGTCCAAAGGACATGTTCCAGAAATCTTGTGGTTTGTTGCAATTTTGCAAATGAACTGTGCTGCCATGTTCTTTTTAGAGAAAAAAGGCTTGCTCCTGGCAACCTTTCTAACTAACCATACCTGTTTAGTCTTTTTGGAATTGTACTGTCATGAACTTTAACATGTAACTGAGACAAGTAGAGTCTGAGATGTTGGATTTTATGCAATTTCTCTGAACATTGCATGGTCTGACCTTGGGGTGAATTTGCTGGGACATCTGCACCAGGAAGATTGGTGACTGTCTTGGATGTTTGTGAATACTCTTCCTCACAAATAAAACAAACAAAATGTTAGAAAGTTATAATATTTATGTAGTTACTTGTACCAAGCACATTTAAATTATATTAAAGAAACCAAAATATTTTACAATCCCCCAGGCATGTCACAACTTTTGAGCACCCCTAATGTTTGGAAATTGAAAATTGAATGTATGAAGAATCATGAACTTTAAATTGTTTGGAAATAAACAATTGCTTTTCTAAGATTATTGCTAATGTCTTTACTCTTTAACATACCTCAATGTTGGAGACCAGCTAACACCTACAACTTTGGCTTTTATAGAGGTACTCACACTTGCTGATGATAAATTAGTCAAGGGCACTTGATTAGCAGCACCTGACTTAGCCTCTTTGTACATTTGGAAGCAGTAAGCGTATACTTAATTTTTCACACATGGCTGTGTGAATTTTGGCTTCCTTTTTGGCTTCCTTTTTGTAAAATAAATAATGTTGCATAACATACATTGTGTTATTTTTGTTCATCTGAAGTTGTATTTACATACTTTTAGGAACTGCTAAGGACCAGATGATCTTTATTATGTCCTATATGTAAAACCATAGAATTCAGAGAGGGTGTACCTTCTTTTTCACATGACTGTAATGTAGCTACCAATAAATAAATTGACATTTCAGCTGCTATGAAACAGAATGATCAGCAAGAAGCAATTAAAGAGGTTTAGGAAGATATAGACCTACAAACAAACATTAAGTTAATATGGAAAAAGACATTGATGGTAAGCATGGATCAAATCTCAGCTCATCAGTTGCAAAAGTTTTATTACTTGGAACATTATATACTGTGTTTTATGACCATATTTTAGCTATTCAATATCTGTGATAGAAATAAGAGTAATAATAATAATCACTAGATACAGAACTGGAATAATGGAGTGGAATCAAGCAAAACTAAAGGTCCTGGATAGAAAGCACAGAAAAATAATGACAATGAATCAAACATTTCATCCACATTATTGTTGCAATATTGACACACTCTATTTACCAAGCAACATAAGTAAGTATTCAATGTTACAAATACATTAGATAATTGAAAAGAAAAAAGGACATTGGAAGAATATCTTAGGGACAGTGAAACAGATGCACTGAAGTTAGAACACTATGAGTTCCTAATGAATAGTAGAAAGACCAAACTAGTCTTCAAGAAAGATCAAAGGAAGAATAGAAAAGAAATAGGGAGTGGCATGGTAAACTATTATATAGTCAGTTTTTTAAAGCAAAACACTGAACAAAAATATCTGGCAATAGCTAAGATTATAACAAATAAAGAAAGAGTCAGAGAGGATAATTCTGGCCACACAAGACCAAGGCTGAAGAACAAGTGCATAGAAAGCTAGAATTGAGAAGACAGTGACAGACAAATCAATGCCATCTGTTCAAAGTTACTTACGAAACAGTTCACTGCTTCAAGAAGATTGTCACATTTAGTACAAACAATGACATGACAAAGTAGCAACAATTATGCAAGAAATACCAATTTCCTATAAGCAGTAGCTAGTGGGACCATAAAATAGACAAACTAATAGAAAATGAAGAAGCCAAAATATTCTGAGCCTTTGAAATTTAAACAAAGAAGCACTTGTTGCTTAACACTCCAGGCTTATAATTATCAGTAAGAAAATAATGTTTGGATAGTGCATATGGCAGTACCTAAAGACAACAGAAGAGAAGAGAAAGAACATCACAAAGTATAAAAATCTGGAAACAGAAGTAGAATGAAAAAACAAAACAAAGATTCTGTAACTATTAAAGGTTTGCCCTTCTGTGAAGTAGTATCCTGAGACCAAAAAAAGAGGAGAAATGCAAATCAGAAGTTACAGAAAATTATAAAATAATAAAATAAAATTATATTATAATAAAATTAAATTATAATTTAATATAATTATTGTATATCTGAAACTGTTTTGAGAAACACACAACTTGTAGCCCAGAAGTTCCACATGCCTATCATCTGTGCTAATGTAGATTAAACTTTCCCCACATTATGTCATTAGATCAAGCAATTATTTCCCCTTTCCATGTTTACAAATTAATTGCCAAGTGTAATGATTGAACTGAAATCTCACATATTTTGGGCTTAGACAACTTAGAACTATGCTGCCTTCAGTCTGACCTAAGCATAATGCATAAAATTATGTACTACAATGTTCTACCTGTCAATGACTACTTCAGCTTCAACCACAACAATACACGAGCACGCAATAGATACAAACTTAAGGTAAACTGTACCAAACTCAATTGCAGAAAATACGACTTCAGCAACAGAGTGGTCAATGTCTGGAATGCATTACCTGACTCAGTGGTTTCTTACCCAAACCCCCACAATTTTAACCTTAGACTGTCTACTGTTGACCTTATCCCGTTCCTGAAAGGTCTGTAAGGGGCATGCATAAGCGCACCATCATGCTTACCATCCCTGTCCTAACAACCCCATTTATTTGTATCCATTTCATGTATTCATAATTTTGTATATACATATCTATTATCTTATACACATTTGACAAAACAAATAAATAAAATAAATAAAAGAAAAATAAATAAAAATAATAAACTAAAGTAATAAAATAAAAAATAAAAAATAAAAATAAATAAATAAAATAAATAAAATGAATAAAAATATTAATTTTACTTTTGTTTTTATGTTTCGATGTAAACAGGTATACACTTTTATACTTTTTATTTAAAGAAAAAACAAAGAATAAATAATTGATCAGTGAATTTCAGCTCAGGTTTTCAATAAATTGAGAATGTCAAGGATTTGCTTTTCTTGCAATAAATTGCAAGCAGAATTGTTGAGATACTGCATGGAGTCAATGTTACCATATCAAACAACCTTCCCACATTTCCATCTAGTATTCAAGAATCTACATTCCAGAGACTACAGGGTTAGGTCTGTCCCAGGGAAGCAGGACTTTTAAGGACAGTCACTCCAAATGGCTGGCATTCAGAGTATTAGTTAGTTGTATGGCCCAATGTCAAAATTCAAAGGTCAAGAACCAGATATTCTTTTGACAAGTACAAGATAGTAAATGACTATAAATACAGGACAAGAGGGGAACTGGGGGATGCTGTGTTGGCAATGGAAATCAAGGAAGGAAGCAATGAAGTTGAAAGGGCAAAAGCTACCACATAAAAGTAGGAAAAGTGCAAAATGTAGGAAGAAAATGGAAAATTAAAGGAAATAAAAGAGTGAAAAATGGAAATAGGATGACTGCCCCTCTTATTACATAATTAGCTAACATTCTTTTTCCATCTTCCTCTACTTATTTGCAAAATTTGGAAAAGTTCAGGGAAAATGATTTGGCAACAAGACACTAGATAAGTTTCTCCTGGAATTTACAAAATATTTGGAACTACAGATTGAAATGAATATTTTGATATTGACGGCCATCAAAATAAGTCTGTTTATAAGTTCAGCAGAGTTTGAAGTGGTTACTCACTGAATTCAAAGCCATCAGAGAATATCAGCACTATAGTTTTGACTGGGAAGATGATAATATTCTTGCTCAAAAAAAAAAAAAACATATTGAAAGAAACCACTCACGTTTGCCCCAAAGATGTATGAATGTGTCCAAATATTGACCAGGTGTTGAAACTGATTTAAGGCTTTCTTTATTTTCCTCATAAATTGCAATGGAGTTTCCCCAGTTATGTAAAAATGAAGTTGGGCTAGGCAACATTTTAAATTTGATAGCAAATGGTTTTCAGAGTTTTCATGAATGGGCATTATGGCACCAACTGTCAAATTTTTAAACAAAATGTGTCAAAATTGTAAAATACATTGTTTTTAATCTGAATGCTTTTGCACATTCATTACCAAAGTTTGCAATCCAAGGCCAGTGGGATTATGTACATAAAAGACACTAAAGTATATGTGAAGATCAAATCAAATCATCCCTCAATGGATGCCTACAGAAATAAATTAGGGCTAAAAGCACAGTGATTTTTTAAAAGTTGACAATTGTATGTGCCTCAAACCAACTTTTCCTTTCAGATTCAAAGTCCAAGAGAGCCTCAGCTTCTGTTATCCTTAAGAATTTCTAAGATTCTTAATTTGAGGATAAAATGGCATTTAAAAATTCTTGAAAACTGAGGTATTTTTAAATGATACTCTATGATAAAACAACACCATTACAAATAACTCAAAATAATATTTGTACAAGATATGTTTAGATTTCCAAGAACACTTCCATTTCAGTGAATTGTACTAGTCATGTTATATTATCCCTCCAAGAAGGAAACATGTGCTTTTTGAAAGCATCTATATTTATTTAATAGAATTTTAAAGGAAAAGAGATTAAATACATGACATCATTCTGAAATCATATTTAGATATGAAACAGAAATATATAGTCAACACTGATACTGGAAATAATTATATAAAGTAATGTTTAGGTTCTATATCACAAAACTTTAATGTACATTAACACATGCTTACAATCAGGTAATTTATCTGCTGAAATTTAAATGACAATTCTGGACCATTTTTTTGTGAAAAATCATTAATATATATTTCACTCATCAGACATGCAATTCATTTTTTTTAATTACAACATTCCTAGAACATGTATATGCAACTGTAACTGTTTAAAAGTGTAGCTGAAACTGAAAATTATTTTTGCAGAAGGGGTTTGAACATGTACGGAAAATTAGTTTCCAGAATTCCATTTTGAGCTCATGGTTCCTTATGCTGTAGATCAGGGGATTTATGAGTGGTGGTACCACACTATAGAACAAAGAAATCAAGAGATCTGATGTTGATGGGAAACTGTATGTGGGTCTCAGGTATGCAAAGGTACCACTAACAATAAACAGACAAATTACTATAAGATGGGGCAAACAAGTAGAGAACGCCTTTTGCTTCCCTTGAGTAGATGGGATTTGCAAAACCTCTCTAAAAATCTTAACATATGAGAAAACAATCAGAGCAAAAAGAATGAACCCTACACAAGAACCAAAGATAAGTGCCTGTTCTTCTGCAACATAAGAGTCAAAGCAAGAAATCTTGAGCAACTGAGGAATTTCACAGAAAAACTGATTGATAATTCTGGAACAGAACTTCACTGTAGATAAATTTCCAATATAGAGAGCTGAAAAGAAAAGACCACCCATCCATGCACTAGTTATCATTTGGATGCAGACTTTTTTGTTCATTACCATCTCGTAGTATAAAGGATTGCAGATGGCTACATAACGATCATATGCCATGACAACTAGGAGGAAGAGATGAGACATTACAAAGAAAACAAAGAAGAAAACTTGACAGAAACATCCAGAGTTAGAAATAGTTTCAGTGTTCATCAGAGAATTCAGCATGGACTTGGGAACTGTGACAGAGATGGAGCCAAGATCTTGCAAGGATAAATTGGCTAGAAAAAAATACATGGGTGAGTGAAGTTGATGGCTATAAAGAATGACAGTAATGATAGTGAGATTCTCAATGAGAGCCACTAAATAAATTAGTAAAAAAGTGATGACATGAAATATTTGTAGCTCCTTAGTATTGGGCAATCCACGCAATAGGAATTCATCAATCCTTGACTGATTTTCCATAGTGCTGTTACTGCTGTGCAGTCTGTAGAAAGAACTCAACAATCACACTCATTTCCATGCATCATGATTCAAGCCAGACTGGAATATTTTGAAAATCATTTTTTTTTCATCTTGGCAGTGTAAGAAAGAAGGAAACAAAGCTTTATCTATAGAGTGTTTGTAATTATTCTCAAGGGGACTCATTTTTCAGAAACCTAGTTTGGTTCAGGAACCCTGAGGTATATTAGGTATGTGAGAAGAAGTTTAGACTTTTTGTTTATCCAAAGATTAAACCCAGTGCTATATGTCTGTTGATTATAGAACACAAACTTGCATTTTAAATTGCTGCATTTATCCTTCCTTCCTTCCTTCCCTCCCTCCTCCCTTCCCTCCTTATCCTCTTATTATAGGAAGGAAGGAAGGAATAAAGGAAGAAGAGGAAAGAAAGGGAGAAAAGGAAATAAATGAAAGACTACAAATAATTGTAGTCTTTGTAAGTAGACTTTGTAATAATTGTAAAGCTACAAAGTTTATTAGTTTGTCAAACGTGTACAAGATAGCAGGTATAAATATAAACTTGGATATAAATGAAAAAAAAAATGAATACAAATAGATGGGGACAGAAGGACAGGGACACTAGACATGCTGGTGCGCTTATTCATGCCCTCTTTAAAGAACTCTTAGGAATGGGGTAAGGTCCACAGTAAACAGTTTAAGGTTGAAGCTGTGAGGGTCTGAGGCTGTAACAATGGAGTCAGGTAGAGCATTTTATGCGTTGACCATTCTGTTGCTGAAGTCATATTTTCTGCAATCGAGTTTGGAGCAGTTTACCTTGAGTTTTTATCAATTGTTTGCCCGTGTATTAGTGAGGTTGAAGCTGAAAAAGTCATTGATAAGTAAGATGTTATAGCAGACAATTTTGTGTAGTGTGCTTAGATCATACTGCAGGTGGCGCAGTTCCAGATTGTCCAAGCCCAAAATTTCAAGTCTGTGTGCCATAGGGAATTCTATTGTGAGTAGAGGAATGGAGTACTCTTGCCATGAAGTACCTCTGGACCCTCTCAATCGTATTAATGTCCAATATACAGTGTGGATTCCAGGCAGATGAGCTGCATTCGAGAATTGGTCTGGCAAAGGTTTTGTATGCCCTAGTTAGCAATACAATTGCTTACCAAAGTGTCACGTTCCGGGGTTCATGTAGAATGCAAACAGAGTCAGTTTGTTTGGTGAAAAACTTTATCTCTATCTAATATTACATGATAACCAGCACTAAATGACAATGATACCAAGGTAGGCAAATCCAAGTCAGTTCTCCCCAGGTTAACACCATCACTCATATATATACCATTATCCCACTCAGCTCCACCCACAACTCCTCCCAGATGACACCCAACCACTATCACCAATCACCATGACCCACACCCTCAGCCACACAATCACTCAGTGTCATCATAGCCTCCTTCCTGGTTAGTCACATCCAAGCAGAAGAGTTCATCATAGCCTCCTTCCTGGTTAGCCTCCTTCCTGGTTAGCTGCATCCAAGCTGCTTTGCAGAATTAGGTTAACAACTCTTAATGCCTTTTGGCAATGCTGTTACAGTGGGCTCTGGGGCTTAAAGTGTTTGAGATGAGTACTTCTAGGTCCTTGACAGAGGATAATGACTGAGGTGGTCAGTTTGAGATGCTAATGAATCCCTTCTGTTTCAAGTAGTTTTCTGAGAACTTTTCAGAGTTCTAAAATATATGTTTATATGATCTTTTCAAAAGGGATTGGCAAAGTTTTGCTGAAGGGAGTTGCACATAAATATCTATGGAGATTCTGTCAGCATTTGTTACATAAATTCAAATCCAGAAGCACACACACATAAATGATGCAGCATGGTTCATTAACTTCTTTATATACATATTAACAGATGAATAAATGTACAATACCAATAAGTGGTTCTTTCAAGTAAACACAAGGAGTTACAGGCAAACACAAGCAGTTAGCTTCATTTCAGCAGACAAGCCCAGACAGACTGCTAGTTTACTTCTCAGAGCAGCAGACTGCTTTCTTCTTAAGTTTCTGTTTTAATTCTGTTTGAGCTCCCATTGACTGACTTAGTTGCTATAACTATTCATTGGCTGACCTTATTTCCATGTCTCTCCCAGTCATTAATATTTTAACACTCTTCCCTTCATGATTGGAAGAGACATAAATCCAATTAACTTAATATTCTTCCCACGGTGTACTCCACCCAATGGTTTGGTCATTATGTCTGCCAAATTGTCCTCTGAAGAACAGTGAAGCAAGCTAATCAATTTACATTTTATAGCTTCCCTGACATTACAATATTTAATGTCCACATGCTTGCTTCTATTTTTTACTCTATCACTTGTTACCATTTAATGCAGGGAGCATTATTCTCATACATCAGTGATAGCTAATCTTTTTGTCCTGGTGTTCTGAAAGCATGCTCATGCACGCCCACATCCATAATGTAATGCATATGTGACACTCCCCCTGTGTCCTAACCCCCTGGGCGTGTGACCCCCAAGCTTTCTCCTGTCTCTGCTCATGTGTGCATGACACCCCCGTGCCCAGTTTTGGGCCTAGCAGGCCGCCCTGAACCCTCCTGGGACCAAAAACAGGGCACAGGGGGCATTCCACCCCCATGCTCTCCCCACCCCCCATACATGTGCACACAATCCCCCACCCCCTGTGCATATGCATGCATCTCCTGCATGTGCAGCAGAGACCTGAAAATTAGCTGACTGGCAGGAGGCATGTGTAGTGGAGCTGAGCTGGGCGTGCCATAGGTTTGCCATCACGGTCATACACCATTACAGCTTCATTTACCTGTACATTTAAATCCTGCACATACTGGGTTATCTCTGAACAGAATTCAGACAAAGCAATAAATTCTGCCTCCACATTAGAAATGGCAACAGTTGTTTGCTTCCTAGACTTCCAACAAATTAAAGCCCCTCCAAACAATACCACAAATCCAGAACTGGACTTTCTGGTTTTTACATCATTTACAGAATCACTATCAACATAGCATTTCAATTTTATTTCTTCAGAGACCTATATTTGAAGACTATACAGTTCCTTTCAAATATCTGAGAATCCTTTTTCTGTGATACATCCTTTGCAATGAAACAAAGATATCCACAAATGCTAAAATTGGCAATGCCCACCTTGTAACTTTTCAATGTATATGTAACCATCATCCTTGCAACTCTTGAACCCAAGATTCCTCAATGCAGTATCTAGACAAATATTCCAATTCCTGGCTGACTGCTTCAGCTCATAAATGTCCTTGTTCAACTTATACACCATGTTAGGCTTTTCTCTTTCATCCCTGGTGCTTGAATCATGTAAATTTCTTCCTCTAATTCTGCTTTGAGGAATGCAGTGGTTATGTCAAAATGCCAAATTTTATGTCCATGTGCTGTTGCCAATGCTAGTGCCAGCTTTATGTTTTTGCTCTTTATTGTAGGCACAAATGCCATAGTGTACATTTTTCAGCTGTGAAAAACATTGTGCCACTAACCTTGCTTTGTATTGTACCTCATTATTGGGTTGTACTTTCTTCTTGTACACCCATTTGCATCCTACAGCTTTGCTACCCTGTGGCAAAGTCATAGAAGTGAACACTTTATGTTCACTGATGGATTTCACTTCCTTGTCCATGGCTTCTTTCCACTTTACTTGATCTATTTTAGGTAAGGCCAAAACTTCCTTTTTTTTGAAGCTGATTTTATATTGTTTTTTTTCCTTTAATAAAATCTTACAATTGTGCAGAGTTGGACAAGAACACTAAAATTAAAGGACAAAAAAGAGTCTGAATATTATGACATTTAGGATAATTGGTACAAATGGTTGCAAAACAGAAATAAAATTAATTCAGCCAAGAAACAATAGAGATATGTATAGAACTGTAGATAAATTTATATAAATATAGAAGTGAAATAAGATTGGTATGTACAGGTATATGACATCACAATGTTGATGTAATGATTGCCAAAACTTCCTTATAGTTCCTTGGCTCATACCATGCATTACACACTTTAACTTTACTAGCAGAATTCATGTCAGGTGGAATCCCCTTGTTCCATAGCTCTGACCTGCATGGCATTGACTGCTTCTCTGTTTCAACCCTCTCTTGCTTCATCTCTTGTTCAGCTTCTTCAGTTTCTCCTGCCTGAACACTGACACCATCACTAAGTGAGTTACTGTCACTAAATGAGTTACCATCACTAAGTGGATCACTCCATAAATTTACATCAATTATTTTCCAATTTTGCTCTCCAAAGTTTGCAGACCTGGAAATCTCTATTCTCTTGCTCCCATTGCTAAAGCGATAGCTTTTTGAACCTGGCTCATAGCCCATAAACCTGAACTTTCTAGCCTTTGGTTGTCCTTTTCTTCTAATGGCTTTTGGTACGCATCCATATCAAAATGGCTTCCAAAAACCTTTACATGTGCCAGAGATGGCTTTCTCCAATATATGGAGTATCATTAATGGATGAACTACACAGCCTATTAATTAAATAATTAGCAGCCAATATGGCTTCACCCCAATATGACCTGCTCAGACCAGAATCCCCAACAGTGAGTTCTTCATGGTTTCTAAGACACCATTCCATCTCTCAGCATCGCCATTCTCAACTGCTGTGTACAGATTTGTGCATCTGCAGCTGACATATCTTTTGCTTATATCTCCCTTCCACACAGTTTACCCATTGCTTAAATTTCTGTAGCATCTCTATTTTACTCTTCAGTAAATAGCGGAACCCAAACCTGCTGTAGTCATCTATAATGACCAGCAGATACTTTGCTCCTCCCAAACTGGCTTGCATTGGCCCAACCAAATCTGTATGTACTATCTCTAGAGCTCTTGTTGTCTGCCTTGTGCTACTTTTGATTTCTGGGAATGCCTTGGACTTTGATTATTTTCATACTGCACAGTCCAAATATGCCTTACATTCCTTTAAATATAACCCTTCTGCAAACTGGTGAATTTTTTGCAAAACTCTTAAGCTGGTATTGCCAAGCTTCTTGTACAAGAGATGAAAACATGAATCATGTGGTACCTCATTCCCAAATATCTGGGCACATTTAATCTTTTGTCCCTGCAACCCATAAAGATTATCCTCTTTTATTCCCTGTGCACATACATTCCCATTTCTCTTAATTGGAAATGTGGTCTCAAATCCTTGTTTGTCCAAACTAGAGACACTGAGCAAATGATGCTCCATTTCAGGCACACATAATACATCATTAAACTTTGTTTACATGTATGGATTTTGCACACTGCCTCTTCCAATGACTTTAGCCTTTTGGCCAATTGCCAAGCTACGGCATCTCGAGCAGCTGGATCAATTCTGTAAAACAATTTAGAATCATTAACAATTATTTGACTTGCACCACTGTCTATCAAATCATTTGTCTCTGCTATTGCAACAGCTAACTTCTGCAACAGCAACTTGTCCATCTTGCAATTGTCTTCCTCGCAGATAATTCTTGTCTTGCAAAAAAAAATCTTTCATTTTCTTTGCAAATAGTCCTTCTGTAAATGAGTCTTATCACAACAAATGAAGCATCACCTCTGTTGATGGGCTGTTTCTTTCTTCCTGGAAAATCTTTGTTGGACTATAATCTGATCTCTTCTGCTGCTTTTTTCTTCTCTGGAGACAGCAAGTCTGTGGAATTTTCCACTGCTCTTATCTCTCTGCTCCTTGGGGAGCAGAGCCTCAGGAATTTCTCCTTGTGGCTTTTTCTATAAGGTGTTTCTGCTCCTCAGCAATGAAACAAGCATTTAAAGCCTCCAAATGAACCTTCTACTCTGGTTTGCATTCAAACACTGCATAAATAATGTCCCATTTTTCATCAAGACTATTTAACACCAACCAAGCATTTTGTGACTCAGAAAGCTTCCTTCGTTCCTTCTGTCTCCATCCCTTCCTTCCTTGGAATTATCTGAAATAGTAAAGGCTCTCCTGCTTGATAAAATACAATAATACAATACAATAGTAGAGTTGGAAGGGACCTTGGAGGTCTTCTAGTCCAACCCCCTGCCTAGGCAGGAAACCCTATACCGTTTCAGACAAATAGCTATCCAACATCTTCTTAAAGACTTCCAGTGTTGAGGCATTCACAACTTCTGGAGGCAAGCTGTTCCACTGATTAATTGTTCTAACTGTCAGAAAATTTCTCCTCAGTTCTAAGTTGCTTCTCCCCTTGATTAGTTTCCACCCATTGCTTCTTGTTCTACCCTCAGGTGCCTTGGAGAATAGTTTGACTCCCTCTTCTTTGTGGCAACCCCTGAGATATTGGAACACTGCTATCATGTCTCCCCTAGTCCTTCTTTCTCTTACACTAAACATACCCAGTTCCTGCAACCGTTCTTCATGTTTTAGTCTCCAATCCCCTAATCATCTTTGTTGCTCTTCTCTGCACTCTTTCTAGAGTCTCCACATCTTTTTTACATCGTGGCGACCAGAATTGAATGCAGTATTCCAAGTGTGGCCTTACCAAGGCATTATAAAGTGGTATTAACACTTCATGTGATCTTGATTCTATCCCTCTGTTGATGCAGCCTAGGACTGTGTTGCTTTTTTGGCAGCTGCTGCACACTGCTGGCTCATATTTAAATGGCTGTCCACTAGGACTCCAAGATCCCTTTCACAGTTACTACTAATGAGCAAGGTATCACCTATACTGTACCCATGCATTCCATTTTTGTTGTCTAAATGTAGAACTTTACTCTTTTCACCATTGAATTTCATTTTATTAGATAGTGCCCAATATTCAAGTTTGTCAAGATCCTTCTGTATCTTAAGCCTATCTTCTGGAGTGTTGGCTATTCCAGTTTGGTGTCATCTGCAAATTTGATGAGTTCCCTATTTATTCCCTCATCCAAATCATTGATGAAGATGTTGAAGAGTACTGGGCCTAAAACAGAGACTTGGGGTACTCCACTGCATACTTCCTTCCATGTAGATGCAGTTCCATTGAGAACTACACGTTGAGTGCGGTTGGTCAGCCAGTTATTAATCCATCTGGTGGTGATGCTGTCTAGCCCACATTCTTCTACTTTATCTAGTAGTAGGTTATGGTCTACCTTACCTGCTTGAGCAGGGGGCTGGACTAGAAGACCTCCAAGGTCTCTTCCAGCTCATTAATTCTATTCTAATATTCACTGCTAAATCTCTATGAATCTGTTCCATTAAATAAAATTGGATTTACTACAATCCTTAAAGATTTTCTATTTCAGTACACTATTTTGTTACCTCACTGTTGCAGAAAATGACAGGCTTTACACTTCTCAGGATACAGGAAAAGTTTATTTGCCAGCCAGGTTCAGAAAGCTAGCACATGGCTAACATTGCAAATTCTGAACAACCTTCATTATCAAAGCACACATTCTTATACATTCTCAAAGACAGCAGAACACAGAAACACTTAACACATTTCTTATTGGTTACCTTGAGGAAAAAGCCTTATAAGGAGATGGGGATCTTACTTCTCCTTTTGTTACAGGTATGAACTACGTGTTTATTTGAACCTTGTGGTTTGGACTTTTAACATAGGGACGTTGGCTAGAACATCTTGTGGTTAGAAGATGATGATATTTTCCTGTTTCTTTCTTTATTTATTTATTTGATTCAATTTATCAGTCGCGCCCTCTCCGCGAAGGGACTCGGGGCGACGTACAATCAAATATAAAGGCATGTGGCATGGAGGAGGTAAATACATCAACAATTAGCAATACAAAAAGTAAAAGCCACAAAGTTAAAATAAATAACAATAAAATTAATACAATTAAAACAATTAAAATACCCAAAAGATTTAAATATACAGTTTAAAATTGCCAGGGAGGTTAGAAGTTCTGATTAAGCCAGGCCGGCTAGTTGGAACAGGTGGGTCTTGAGTTTCGTGCGGAAGGAGCAGAGATCCGTCGTTATCCTGATATCTGGGGGGAGGTCATTCCAGAGGGCTGGGCCCATCACAAAGAAGGCCCTACTCCTGGGCGCCGCCCCCTGGCACTGCCTAGTGGACGGCACCCGGAGGAGTCCCTCTCTATGAGAGCGGATTGGTCGCAGGGATGTATGGGGCAGGATACGATTCCGCAAATAACTAGGTCAAACAAATAACTTTAAGCAAGCTTCTAACTGTCCCTTTTATGCCACGTCTTCATTCTTATATTTTAATCCATATTTTATTCTACTTTATCACTTCCTGCTAAAAAGCACATATCAAGTTTGATGGGTGCTATCTAGGTCTTCTGTCAGGCCTGTAGTTATGTTCTTTTTAGGATCTTTGGCCTGCCACACTTTCTTGTAATTTTCTATGCTGTTCATTAGTGTAGTAGTTGGGAGGGGGGAATAGAAAGGAGTAGGATTGTGGAATGTATGTTGTCATTCTTTTATAAAAGCCAAGGTCATCTTTTGTCTCCGCACCTCGACACCTGACCGGAAGCAGAGGGGTGTAGATGCCAGCGTGGAAGATGATGATTGGAACATGTGATGGATTTGTGGGTGTGGGGATAGATCATGAACTTTCAACTGGGTGGAGTTCCAGGATGTAAATCAGTGTTGGAATTCCATAGACGTGCTAACTTGCCTGTAGAATAAATTGGACCTTTAAGGATAACTTTGCCTTGGACAATGATTTAATTCTGCATGGTATTTAGAATGCTAACATCTTCCTTGTTCAAATAATTCAATTGCTTTGTCCAACTATTTGCCTAGTACAGTGAGGGCGAACCTTTTTTGGCTCGCGTGCCACAAGTGGGGGGAGCGCAGGGGGGTTGAGTGTGGGCGTGCCACACCCATAATGCAATGCGCGACCCCCCTAGTGTGCATGCGTGCACAACGCGCGACCCCCCCATTTTTACATGCTTTTTTCACCCTCCCCAGGCTCCAGGGGCTTTATAGGAGCCTGGGGAGGGCGAAAAGAGCCTCCCCCGACCCCCCCGGAGGCTTCAGGACCGTCCCTGAAGCCTTCGGAGTGCTTAAAAGAACCCTCCGAGCAACCCGGAAGTGACTTCCGGGTTGCTCGGAGGGTGGTTTTAAGCGCTCCGAAGGCATCAGGGAAGCCTCGGACGGTCCCTGAAGCCTTTGGAACGCTGAAAACCACCCTCCGAGCAAACCGGAAGGGTTGCTCGGAGGGTGGTTTTAAGCATTCCGAAGGCATCAGGGAAGCCTCCGGATGGTCCCTGAAGCCTTTGGAATGCTTAACTCTGAGCAACCCGGAAGTCACTTCCGGTTTCTCGGAGGGTGGTTTTAAGCGTTCCGAAGGCTTCAGGGACAGTCCCTGACCGGGGGACCATCCCTCCTATAAAGCCTCTGGAGCCTGGGGAAGGAGAAAAATAGCTTTTTAAAAGGTGAACTCAGTTGGCCAGTGCGCGCATGCGCGCTGGCCAGCTGACAGGGCAGCGCCTCGCGTGCCCTGACAAATGGCTCCACGTACCACTTGTGGCACGTGTGCCATAGGTTCGCCATCACTGGCCTAGTATCTATTTCAATTCTTTATGGTCAAAATGGAAATACTATGTATGTATGTATAGGAGAGAGATGGATATATCTCAATTTCCCTTATGGATTTTTCTTTTAATAGCAAAGTGAACATAGAAAATCTCTTGTGCTACAATTAAAATCACCTGAAAGAAATACCTAGTCCTTTTTCTTTGGATAAAAACCAGTATAAACAATAAATCTAATGTACCTATGTTTTTGCAAAATGAGTCCCATTGAGCATAATTATAAATATTCCATAGATAAAACTCTATTTCCTTCTCTCTCAAAAATCCAGACAATTGTTCCAGTATACCTTGAATAGTGGTTTATGGAAAAGAGTCTCGGTATTGGTTCCACAGAATGCAAAGCTTGAGGAGTACAATAGAAAATCAGACAAGAGTTGATGAATTCTTTCTGCATGGATTCCCTGACAATGAGACACTTCGAATATTTCATGCATTCATTTTTTTAGTAATTTATTTGGTCGTCCTCATTGAAAACTTCATTATCATCACTGTCGTTCTTTATAGCTATCAACTTCATTCACCCATGTATTTTTTTCTAGCCAACTTATCCATCCAAGACCTTGGCTCCATCTCTGTCACAGTTCCCAAGTCCATGCTGAACTCCTTGATGAACACTGAAGCTATTTCTTATGCTGGATGTTTCTGTCAAGTTTTCTTCTTTGATTTCTTTGTGATATCTCACCTCTTCCTCCTTGTTGTCATGTCATATGATCGTTATATAGCAATTTGCAAGCCATTACATTATGAAACAGTAATGAACAAAAAAGCTTGTATACAAATGGTAATTAGTGCCTTGTTTGGTGGTCTCTTTTTTTCAATTCTCTATACAGGAGATTTACTCACATTGGATTTCTGTTCCAAAATCATCAATCAGTTCCTCTGTGAAATTCCTCAGTTGCTCAAGATCTCTTGCTCTGACTCTTACATTGTGGAAGAATTGTCACTTATCTTTGGTTCTTGTGTAGGGTTCTACCCAAGGGAAGCAAAAGGCATTCTCTACTTGTTTGCCCCATCTTATAGTCATTTGTCTGTATATGGCAAGTGCTAGCCTTGCTTACATCAGTCCCATCTCTACCTCTTCTTCAGCATTAAATCCATTTGTCTCAATATTTTACTGTGTGGTACCACCAATCATGAATCCACTGATCTACAGCGTGAGGAACAGTGAACTCAAAATTGCCTTCTGGAAGCTAATTCTTCATGTTTGTCCACATTTCTTATGCAAAAATCATTATCAGATTCAGCTACCCTGATATACAGTTCCAGTTGTCTATACATTTTTAGGATCATTTACATTCCAGGTCCAGTGGATGAATTAAATATTTTTTGCTTACTCAGAAATAAATATTATTTGATTCTCCAGGAATCCATTCTCAGAATTGCCATTTAATTCTCAATGATAATGTTTCCCATTGTAAGTATATTTTGATGTAAATTAATGTTTTATGATATAGCATAGAATATTAAAACATTATTATTTGATGTAATATAATTATTATTTTATTTATATAATATTAATTTTGGGTTTAAAAGGCTAGGCATGTATTATGTTTTATGCTAAATTTAAAATGTTATAGTTCAATGATATAGTTCAAATATGATTTCATAATAGTATCGTGATTTTTTAAAAAAATGTTATTATGATTATTATTTTGCTTTTTCACACTCCTGCATCCATTGGAAGATCTTAGCAGAGAAACAGGTTTCTTATGACAGAACATTAGTGCTCTTAATTTTGGATGCATAGATTTTAAACATTTTATCTCTGGATTTTAAAGTGATAGTCTTTGAAGAGACTTTGCAGTTTAAGTTTACAGACAAGCAGTAAGCCTGACCAAAGTGAAGTGTAGCATTACTTAGGAGCACTACTCAGGTGACCCTGAGGACACAGATAAGCCAAATGCTTCAATGACCCGCTAAAAGGGTGCAGATTTCCAGCTGTCTGCAAGGAATATAAATCCTTCCATTCCTCACTCTCCTATCAGAGTTGAAGAAGCTTCTTGGATGACACGCAAAATGCCTTCAAAAGAAAAAAAGAAGAGGGCCCAGTTGCCTCCTGAAAAAGCACCTTTGGGACAATGGTTGCTGAATTGTGTATGTCTAGTTTAATGAAAAGAAGGATTAGGGATGACATGATAGCAATGTTTCAATAACTCAAGGGTTGCTATAAAGAAGAAGGGGTCAAGCTATTCTCCAAAGCACCTGAAGGCAGGACAAGGAGTAATGGATGGAAATTAGTCAAGGAGAGAACATACCTATAACTAAGGAGGAATTTCCTGACTGCTATAATAATTAATCAATGGGGCGATTTGCCTCCAGAAGTTATGAGTGCTTCAAAACTGGAGTTTTTAACAAAAGATTGGACAACAATTTGTCTTAATTTCCTGCATGAGCAGGGGGTTGCACTGGAAGACCTCCAAGGTTCCTTGCAATTCTTTTATTCTGTTAAATCTATCTTTGAATCCCCCCCAAAAGAAACTTAACTGGATGTTAGTCTTGATTTATTGTTGTAGGCATTCATTGATCTCAACTTCCATTTTAATATCTATATTTTTGTTGTACACTATCCTAGTTCTCCTAATTTTAGGAAATGAATATGCAGCAGTAGTATTGGGATTAGGATGTATTCTTCAATTTCAACATATTTGGCTCAAAGAGTTGCCAACCAGTGTGGACATTCATGAGTATTCTGAAATACTATTTACTGTCATGTTTAAAATGTTGCCTAGTTCTAATTCAGTGTGACAACTTTCTATTATTTTCTTCATAATAAAATTGGGACAATTTCACTGTAGTACAAGAATAAAATAAAGAAATCCTAAAGTCAGCTTTAACTTCTGGTCACTATTTGGAGACAACCTTGCAAGCTATTTCTTCCAATATGTTATTTTTTAAAAAAACTAGGAATCTTTTCATCTATTAGTCCAGACTATAGTTGTTGTATCAAACCCCATTGAGCTTCCAAATGTAGACAATATTGTGGACTGCCATCAATATCTCAACATTCACTTTAATTTGAAGTTCCAAATGCTTTGAAAATTTGAGAAGAAACCTATCTAGTATCTTGCTTCCAAACTATTTCCTCAGAACATTTCATTACACAGCTTACATAAAAAAGACAGGGAATATTACCTATAAGATATTCAGTCATCCTATTTTCATTCTCCCTTTTTACCATCTTTTATACTGGAAGGAGAAGAGAGAAAAGGTTTTGGTGAGGTAAACTTGTCTCCATGCAATATCTCAATAAGTTTTATTGCAATTTATTTCAGGAAATTTGAGGTTCACAATTTACTGAGAATTTGAGCTGGAGATAAATGACTGCTTTTCTATTTCTCATAAAGAATTAAAATATTTGCTTTTTAGGTTGGTTGGTTGGTTGGAAGGAAGGAAGGAAGGAAGGAAGGAAGGAAGGAAGGAAGGAAGGAAGGAAGGAAGGAAGGAGGTTTTTGCCTTGTGATGCTTGTTTGATAGAGTACCTGAGCAGGGGTTCGACTAAAAGACTTCCAAGATTTCTTCCAAGTCTGTTATTTTGCATTATGTGTTCTGATCAAACTAGCAATATTTTAAAATTATTTTGGGGTAATTATCATTGCTGTATGATGTATGAAGAGATCTTGGAGATCTTATCTAAACAAAATGGAGCCATAACTTCACAACATTTTGTGGAAGGAAACACATAGGAAAATTGGATTTGAGATTTAGTGAAAAGCATAACACCAGCTCACTGAATTTGTGGTGTGATTGTTGCCTCACCAGTCCCAGAAAAACTATATATAGCAATAGCACTTAGCCTTATATACTACTTCACAGTGCTTTGCTAAGCAATTTACAAAGTCAGCATATTGTCCACAACAATTTGGGTCCTCATTTTACCGACCTCAAAAAATTGGAAGGCTGGGTCAACCTTGAACCAGTGAGGATCAAACCCCAGGCAGTCAGCAAAATTAGCCTGCAATTACTATTTTCTAATCACTGTGCCACCAAAGCTCTATATGCTGTGAAGTCCTTTTATTTTTTCATTTTGCAGGAACATCAATAAAATGTTTGAATAATCTTAAAGGACTTTTCATATCAGAATGGACTCAGAATTACCCTTGATATTCACAGTTAATGTACATTGTATTACATAGTCATCTATTTAAAAATCATGTTAATCAATAAATTCAGGAAAGTCCTCAACTTACAACTAGAATTGAGCCAAAAAGTTTTGTGCTAAGTGAGACAGTTAAGTAAATTTTGCTCCATTTTACAATATTTTTTGTCAAAGTTGTTAAGTGAATCATTGCAGTTGTTAAGTTAGTAACATGGTTGTTAGGTGACTTTTCCATTGACTTTGCTTGTCAGAAAATTGTGAAAAGTGATCACATGATCCCTGGACACTGCAACCATCATAAAAATAAACCAGTTGCCAAACATCCAAATGTTGACGATTTTGCATTGGGTCATAAGGATGAGAAATGTTCATGTTACTTTTTTCAGGTAGTTGCACAGTTCCAGGTTTTCTCAAAAATGTCAAAAGACCTAAAGGTGCATTTCCAAAAGGCAAATTGACTTTCTTATTTATTTTTTTCCCATGAAAAAGCATCTTCATTTTCTTTGATGAGAATTGAAATATTTCCCCCCAAGAAACCTCAAGAAAGTCAGTTGCCTTTTGAAAAAGCATCTCTGGGAAAACCATGACCTGGATGATTGAGGATCTCTGTAGACAAATGAGCAGAGAAATGTTGAAAGAGCAGCTTTGAGATTCTTATTTCTTACTCTGTAGATTACTGGATTCATCATAGGTGGAATAATAGAACGTAATATTGCACTACAGAGACCTGGTTGGGCCATGAGAGGGGTGTTCCCCTTAGTGAACTATGCCCACCAGGTTTCCGGGCATTTCACCAGCCGAGAGCCCAGGGCATGGGCGTGGGGGTGACGGTGATTATTAGGGAAAGTCTCGGACCTCAGGAGGTCATTGTGCCTCAGATAGGCGGGTGTGAGTCCCTTTTTGTGAAATGTGGCCTTGGAGTTCAGGTGGGCCTTTTTGTTACATACTTGTCTCCCTGCTACGTTTCGTCAGCCCTGCCGGAGCTACTGAATGTGTTAGCCGGATTGGCAGTTGATTTCCCCAGGCTTATGATCCTGGGTGATTTCAATCTGCTTTCCATTCGCGAGACATCCAAGTCAGCTCGAGAGTTCATGGCTTCCATGACAGCTATGGACCTAACTCAGTTAATTAAAGACCCCACCCGTAATAGGGGACACACGCTCGACCTGATTTTTGTCTCTGGGCAGTGGATGAATGACCTAGATTTAGGGGATATTTCTATTCAACCCTTGTCATGGTCTGATCATTTCCTCATCAGGCTTGACTTCCATACTGCTACCCCTCGCCGCAGAGAGGCAGAACTAACTAGATGGTTCTGCCCCAGGCCCCTGATGGACCCTGAAAGGTTCCTGATGGATCTTGGGACTTTTTCTGAATCCCTTGCTCACAACTCGACCGAAGCCCTAGTGGAAGCCTGGGATAGGGCGGTCACTGGGGCCTTGAATCGTATTGTGCCTTTGTGGCTTCTGACCCAGTGTCGATCCTGGGTGGCTCCCTGGTTTACCGAGGAGCTCCGGGAGATGAAACACCAGAGAAGATGCCTAGAGAGTGGTTGGAAGGCCAGCCGGTCTGAATCTGATCGAACACTAGTAAGAATTCATATTAAATCCTACTTAGTGGTGATAAAAGCAGCAAAACAGCAACATTTTTCCACTCTTATCACGTCCGCAGATAACTGCCCAATCGCCTTGTTTAGGGTGACCATTTCCTTACTTAACCAAGGAACTGGGAAAGACCCCTTGCAGGGTAGGGCTGAAGAATTTGTTCAGTATCTGCAGGATAAAATTACTCAGATCAGGACAGGCTTGAACTCTGACTGGGTAGATTCGGGTGAGTCAACGGGGATGAATCTTGTGGAGACAATCTGGGATGAGTTTGAACTGTGACCCCTGAGAGCATGGACAGGATTATGGGGAGACTCAGTGCTGCCACTTGTGTGCTCTCTTGGTTAGTTTCGGATTCCTGGGAGGTGACAAGAGGCTGGCTCCAAGCGATTACCAATGCTTCATTGAGAGAGGGGTTCTTTCCCACCGCCTTGAAGGAGGTGGTGGTGAGGCCCCTCCTTAAGAAGCCTTCCCTGGACCCAGCTTCTTTAGCCAACTATCGTCCAGTCTCCAACCTTCACTTTGTAGCAAAGGTTGTTGAGAGTGTGGTAGCATGTCAGCTTCCCCAGTACCTGGATGAAGCTGTCTACCTGGATCCATTTCAGTCGGGTTTCAGGCTTGGGTACAGCACAGAGACGGCATTGGTTGCATTGGTCGATGATCTCTGGTGGGCCCGGGACAGGGGCTGCTCCTCTGTCCTGGTCCTATTAGACCTCTTGGCGGCTTTCGATACCATTGACCATGGTATCCTACTGTGACGACTCAGGGGGTTGGGAGTGGTGGGCACCATTTTATGGTGGTTCTCCTCCTACCTGTCGGATCAGTTGCAGTTCGTGTGGAGGGCAGGAATCGACCCCGAGGTGCATCACTTGTAGGGTGCCCCAGGGATCGGTTCTCTCCCATCTCCTGTTCAACATATATATGAAACTGCTGGGCGAGATCATCCGTGGTTTTGGGATATGGTATCCCATATGACCTGGGGAAAATTGAAGGGAGTGGATGTGTCAAAATGAAGAAAAGGGAGAAGACAGGAACAGAGAAGTAGGACAAAAGACTTACTAGGAAAAAAGATAACTAGAAACTATTATATAGGAAAATATAAACTTAAGGGCTTTATTCCTAAATATGATAATAAAATGGAGTTGCTAACTGGTTGAATATGATAATGGAAAGATATCTAAATAAAGATTAAAATATATGGAATATAGATAAATATGAAATTGATATGGGGAGCTTATAAAGCAGAGGTTTGTGATCCACCTTTTTAACATCCAAATTAAATTGAGTTGTGAATTGAGTGAATCTGACAATAGAAGGACAACTAAGCATGGGTCAAAATATATGAAACATGGACATATGTAGAACTTTTAAGATGATGAACAAAGTGAGATGTTTACTGCTTGTTATTTTATATAATACATTAATGGAAGTGTAACAAACATTGAACAGCAAAGATTGTCATCTAGAGACAATTAAAGGTAATCTAATCCAAGGTATGGAAAAATGGAGAGGGAACATGAAATATACTTACCATGGGAAACTATTGTGATAAAAAGACAGAATCACAAATTGGGGGCATGTAAGGATGTATAATTATATAAAGATAATGATGAGAATAGCTGCAAACTGTAACCAGGTCTACAGCTCGATCAAAATTAGGTTGGGGGCAGTGGCTAAAAGCACAATGGCTATATGTGTATACTTTTCTGTTATATCATTTGTTTTTAATAAAAAGGAGAGAGAAAAATTAAATATGTACTGTATATTGAAAAGGAATTATAAATACCATCAACATAAAATGGAGCTTGATCAGAAGCTGAAATACACCAAGTAAATGAGATGAAGAGTGGGAAGTAGAGGATAAAGGTAAGGGAAGAAGAGAGGGATAGGAGAGAGGGCAAGCGGGGGAAGAGGAGGAGAGAAATGAGGAGTGGTAAGGGGACGGGGGAGAAGGAGAGAGGAAGGGGAAGTTGAGATGGGAAGGATGACAGAGGGAAGAAAGGAGGTAGGGAGGGGGAGGAGAGAGGGAGAAGAAAGTGATGATAAGTACAAATATGGTGTATGGAGAGCAGAAGAGCCAATAATTGGTTTTAGGGAATTGTTGGTAAGATGAATTGATTTAAACATTTAATAATATTTACTTTACTTTACTTTTATTTGTGCTTATAGACCGCCCCCTCTCCCAAAAGGGACTCGGGGCGGTGTACAGTCCATACAAAAAATACATCACATGAATAATTAAAAATTAGATAGTTAAATTATTAAATAGATAGATATAGATATGGAGGAGGTTAAAAAGAACTGTATAGCTAAGTAAAGTGTCTAAAATATAGTTATAAAAAACCCCTTAAAAATATCCCATAAATTAAATTTAAAAACAATTCCCCTAAAATACCAGTTAAAAATATATCTGCCAGGAGGTAGAAGTTATGAATGTGTCAGGCCAGCTAATCGGAACAGATGAGTCTTCAATTTTTGTCGGAAGGAGCGGAAATCGGTGGTGGTTCTAATGTCAGGGGGGAGGTCATTCCAGAGGGTTGGGCCCATCACAGAGAAGGCCCTGCTCCTTGACGTCGCCCGTTGGCATTGCCTAGTGGACGGCACCAGGAGAAGTCCCTCCCTGTGAGAGCGGATTGGCCTCAGGGATGTGTGTGGCAGGATGCGATCCCGCAAGTAGCTAGGTCCTGTGCCATGGAGCGCTTTGAAGATGGTAATCAAAACCTTGAAACGCACCCGAAAAACCACAGGCAGCCAGTGCAGCTCGCGCAGGAGAGGTGTTACGTGGGAGTACCTAGTACTCCCCATGACAGCCCGCGCGGCTGCGTTCTGGACTAGCTGCAGTCTTCGGGCACGTCCCAAGGGAAGCCCCATGTAGAGAGCATTGCAGTAGTCCAGGCGAGACGTCACCAGTGCGTGAGTGACCGTGCGTAGGGCATCCCAGTCCAGTAGGGGGCGCAATTGGCGCACCAGGCGAACCTGGTGGAACGCCCCCCTTGCCACGGCTGCCACATGATCGTCCATTGACAGCCGGGCATCTAGGAGGATGCCCAAATTGCGCGCCCATTCCACAGGGGGCAATTGTTTGCCCCCTATGGCCAGCGATGGAGTCAGCTGGCTGAACTGAGGTGCTGGTAGCCACAGCCACTCAGTCTTGTAGGGGTTGAGTTTGAGTCTGTTGTCCCCCATCCAGACCCCGACAGCTTCTAAACACCGGGACATCACTTCGACAGCCTCGTTGGGGTGGTTTGGGGTTGAAATGTACAGCTGGGTATCATCAGCGTACAGATGGTACTCAACCCCAAAACCACGGATGATCTCCCCCAGTGGCTTCACATATGCGTTGAACAGAAGAGGCGAGAGGACCGACCCCTGTGGCACCCCACAAGTGAGTGGCCTCAGGGTCGACCTCTGCCCTCCTGTCAACACACATTGCGTCCGGTCGGAGAGGTAGGAGCCGAACCACCACAAAACGGTGCCTCTGACTCCCATCCCCTCCAGCCGGCGCAATAAGATACCATGGTCGATGGTATCAAAAGCCGCTGAGAGATCTAATAGGACCAGGATAGAGGAACAACCTCTATCTCTGACCCTCCAGAGATCATCAACCAACGCGACCAAGGCCGTCTCCGTGCTGTGCCCGGGTCGGAAGCCGGACTGGCGTGGGTCTAGATATTCGGATTCGTCAAGGTGTCGCGGAAATTGCTGTGCCACCACATTCTCAACAACCTTCGCTAGAAAGGGAAGGTTGGAGACCGGACGGTAATTAGCTAGCTCCATCGGGTCAAGTGAAGGCCTCTTGAGTAAGGGCCTCACCACCACCTCTTTCAAGGCAGTTGGTAAGGATCCCTCGCCCAACGAGGCATTCACCAGGCCCAGAAGCCAGCCTCGTGTCACCTCCCAGGTTGCCAGTACCAGCCAGGAGGGACACGGGTCCATTGAACTTGTGGTGGGTCGCAGCCGTCCATGTAACCTGTCCAAATCCTCGGGGGCAACAGAGTCAAACTCCTCCCAGAATGGTCTCACAAGACTCACTATTGACGGCTCGCCTGGTCCACTGAAGGGGGCCCATCCGCTTCGGATATGAGCGACTTTGTCCTGCAGATATTCCCCAAACTCCTCTGCTCTACCCCCCGCGACCTCTGTGATAAGAGGGAGCGGGTCACCCTAAACAGGGTGGCAGGGCGGTTATCAGCGGACGCAATAAGAGCGGCACAATGTCTACGTTTGGCCGCTTTCAATGCCACAAGGTAGGTCCGTAAATAGGCTCTTACCTGTGTTCGATCAGATTCGGAGCGTGAGGACCTCCACCTGCTCTCTAGACGTCTCCTATGGCACTTCATCACCCTCAACTCCTCGGTATACCAAGGAGCTCGGGTGGGTCACTGCCGTAGGAGAGGTCGCAAAGGCGTGACCCGGTCCAAGGCCCCAGCCGCTGCCCTATTCCAGGCGGCCACTAGGTCCTCCGACCGAGCGTGGGTCAGGGCTACAGGTAGTGGCCCAAGCTCCGTCTGGAACCTATCCGGTTCCATCAGGTGCTTGGGGCGGTACCAGCTTAGACAGTCTGGCTCCGCCTCCTCGCGGTGGGGGGTAGCGCCAGGGAAGTCCAGCCGGAGACATGAGTGATCTGACCATGACAGGGGAGTAACAACTAAATCCCCTATTCCCAGATCACTCGTCCACTGCTCAGATACAAAAACAAGGTCCAGTGTGTGGCCACCTTCGTGTGTGGGGCCCTGAATTAATTGGGTCAGGTCCATGGCTGTCATGGAAGCCATGAACTCCCGAGCCACCTCAGATGCTACTCCCATCGACAGCAAGTTGAAATCCCCCATAACCAAAAGCTTGGGGATCTCAATTGCCGTGTCTGAGATCAGCTTGAGAAGCTCGGGCAGGGCCGCTGATGTATAGCGAGGAGCCAAGTATACAATCAGCAGACCCCACTGCCTCCCTGTGCCCCATTTCACACCTAGGGACTCACACCCGAGTATCTGAGGGACAGTGAACTCCCTCGGCTCTAGACATTCCCATATAACTACTGCCACCCCACCACCCTTACCCAGGGCCCGAGGCTGATGGAATGCATGGAAACCCGGTGGGCACATTTCCACGAGGGGTAAACCACCCTCGTGGCCCAGCCAGGTCTCCATTATCCCTGCAAGGTCCAGCTCCCCCTCAGAGATCAACTCATTAATGAGGGGGGCCTTGTTGGTCACGGACCTTGCATTGCAAAGCATCAGCTGCAGGCCCTGGCTCTGTAGTTCCTGGCCACCTAGACTGCGGGGGTTGGTACAAACGACCGGGCGTAGCCAGCAACCACGGTCTCCCAACCGACCTTGTGATCTTCTCTTGTCCTCGCATCCCCCCTCCCCGCGACCGTTGTAATATAATATGATGTTGGTTACGTAATAGTATGCATGTGATTATATGTTATGAAAATGAGAAAATAAAAAAAAAACTTTAATGAAATAAAGATCTGATGGTCTGTAAGAAATGGGCCTTAGGGAAGCAACTAAAACAGTAAGCAACAATATGGGAAAGACAATAAGGTGGGAAAGACAGTAAGGTGTGATAACCAAGTGGAAAAGGGTGTTTATTTCCTTTCCTGAACTGAAGGAATTTTTAAAACAGCAGAGACGATCTTCACGTAGGTAATGACAATAAATATGAAACAATCAAGTGCTAATTTAGAACCGAACAACATAACTCCAATTTCAGTTATGTATGATCCAGTGCAGGCAATCATAAGTAAATATGGAATTTCATAATAAAACTGATGGATAATATCAAAGCAAAAAGGAATAATGAAAGTTTCAACAGTGTTCATTAAAGAATTGAGAAAGAAATCCATGCACAATTAATCATTTTGGTGCAGGCTGTCCTGTTTATTATTATTTCATATTGTAAAGGATTACAACATACCAATCATAGGCTATGAAAATCAGGAGGGTCACATCATAGCCCTTAAGTAAGTAAGTAAGTAAGTAAGTAAGTAAGTAAGTAAGTAAGTAAGTAAGTAAGTAAGTAAGTAAGTAAGTAAAAATGGATTTGGGAATAATGAGTGAAACTGAACCAATGTCTTGTATGGTTAAATTCATCAGAAAGACATATTGATGTGAAGATGGTGGTCAAAAACTACTGCAATGATGATTAAAAGTTTCCCTGTTAATATAATTAAATATAGCATCAATAATGAAGCTACAGTATATAGATAATCTGTAGCTGCCAAAGCTGTGAGAATTCTATGGGGAAAAAATGTATGATTATGCATTTTTAATCATGAGAATGTTATCCCTAGAAAAAAGGAAACAGCAATTAAATATTTTCTGTTTAATGCCTTTGAATACCTATGATTAGGATCTTTCAGTGTTCCATAATTGTTCACTAACAATTGTTCATTAGGGAAAGATAAGTGAAATAGACAGGTTTTTTTAATTAAGTCCCATAGCACTCAATTTTCTGCTTCCCAACATATCTGTCAGCATTCTCTATCTCTGAATTATTTCTGTCAAACTTTCTCCTTCATTTGAATTGCTTCTCTCAATAAATTTAAGTATAGTTTATAATACATTTTTGTTTTTAAAAAAAGCAAAAATAATTTTGGAGGTTCAAAGATCAAAATGCAGAAAAAGGGAAATTGGGGAAATGATTCCTCTGTTTAAGGTTCCTATGGTTTGAACATTGTGGAATTCAGCCATATTGAAATACTTATACCATCTTGTTTTCTATTGTGATTTTAAATTATTTTGTAAACCATTTTATTTTTGATATCTAGCTATATAAAATGTATTTTTCAACTGCTGATGGAGCACATTGTTGCTCACTCTCCCAGGAAAAAATAAGATCACTAAAATGTGTTCTTTAAAAAATTGTAGGTCTGGAAATAAACTCCATACGCTACTATTTCTTAATCCTATCATACGAAAGGTAGAAAGGAAGTTCTCAAGATTTGTTTCAATCCAGAACCTATGTAGGCTGCTTATAGATTTAACAATGAATCTTCAGATACACATTTAGAGATCATTTACAATACATCTAAGGGTAATATGTAAACATTTTAGAACACAGTTTGTATTTTATTTTGTAGGTCAGAGATTAAATATCAATACAGTTATTGAAAAGTTGAAAAGATGATTTCATGACCCATACTGTATCTTTATTTTACTAGATGGTTAGAGAGTATATTGCACAAATGCTCTTAGATGGCGGAATGGGACCCAATTCTTAGTCCATTGTTAGGAGAAATCTTAATAGACTTTTTTCAGATATGTTTGCTTGAAGATTCTTAAAAATGAGGTCCAGAATGCATATTTCATATTTTGGACAGGTAGTAGCTGAATGTTTCTGTTGATTAAGCAAATTCATGAGCATTATGTCATGCTGTTCAATGAAGTTAAACAAAGACTTAAAATCCAAATTTCATGTTTCCTGTGTTCTGTTAACAAATGTACAAACAGTGCTTAGAATTTCTTGTGTTTTTCAGATCTCACATTCCTTTGAGTTCAACCCATTTTTCTCTTCAGACAATGTAGAACTGTGATGTCAATTTTCTTTGGCCATATTGAAACACACATTTAAAATTCACAAGAATGCAATGATATTTTCAAACATCATACTGATACATGAGAGAGGCAAATGATCCCCTATAGGCTACCATAAAATAGAACAAATCAGTAGAATAGTAAGATAAAATGAAATATTACAAAGAAGATTGGATGTAAGAAGATGAAAACAAGATGAAACCAGAACTACAGCTAAGAAATTAAATACTTCTTTCCAAGTTTAAATGGCAACAGAGCAGAAGTCGCAACTTGAATATCGAAAACTCATCTGTGAAAATATAGCCCAATTGTTCAAGATCAAAGCCATTCAGTTGATTATTACACAATTGTCAAACATACCTGGCTAGGTGGTAGCAGCCTCTCTTCAGCCTTGGCTGATTTAATGTAAGGAAGGCAAGCTGGAAATAATGCACAGTATATTTGATAGGAGTCCCAGAATTACTAGGGCTGCAGTATGCACTGTAAAATCAATTTTAATTTCTAGAGGGGATGCAGCAAACTGGCTGTGGTTGATTCTTTTCTAACTTAAAGTAATTGACATATTCAAATATGTCCTCTTAAGGATCTTAGCTGAGATGTTGTTCGGAGTTCTGGACTTGGCAATTTGGCTGCAAATGTTTCATCACCATTCGAGGAGACATCGTCAGAGTGCTTTGAATTATACTCATCTGTCAGAGCACTGGTCTTTAAATACCTTTTTATGTGATGCAAATTAGTATGGTTGCTGTTTGTTTGGCTATTTCTGAGTCATAATCTGACTTCGGACTATTTGATTGGCTGGCTGTTGTTACTGAGGCATGGTTTTAAGTACCATCTGTGTGATGTAAATTAGTGTAGTTTGTTTGAATACTGCTGAGTCATGGTCTGGTTTTGATGTGTTTGAATGGCTGGTGGTTGTTACCGATATGTGACAACCACCAGCCAAGAAATATGGTTTGATTTCTTGTGAGCTGATGGATTGTGATTTTTGTTGTGGTGTAATGGGATAACTGTTTTTTTTTTCATTATAAATGCTATCTTCAGGGTTGTGGTTGATGCAGTTCTTTCATTCGTAGTGATTGGTGCATTGGATTGATGTCAATATGTCTATTTATTGACTGATTGGTGGAAAATCAGACTTCAAGGAATTCTCTTTTTCTCCTTGATTTCACCTGGGTAACAACTGTGGTCCTGGTTAGATCAAATTTATTTCCTTCTGAATCTTAATGGGGGGTAGTGGGTCATGTCTTTTGATAGCCCAGAAGTGTTCATGTTGTCTGGTTGATAGTTTTGTTCTTGTTTGACCAACATAGTTCTTTTAACAGTTGCTGCACTGGATTTGATATATGATGCCTGATCTACCCTTTTGGTTTTGACATGATCTGTCTGAAAGTTGAGGTTGCTTTTGGGCTACCCCAAGATCATGTAATCTTGCTGCCATTTCTGAAACATTCTGTATCTAGTCAAACAATAACTCAGAAAGAGCCAAACAAACAATATCCACAATAATTTTCATCACATAAAAAGATATTTAAAGACTAGAGCTCTGACAGAAGAACACAATTCAAAGCACACTGACAATGTCTCCTTGAATGGTGATGAAAAGTTTGCAACCAAACTGCCAAGCTCGTAGCTCAGACCAACAACCCAACTACCAACCTAAGCTACTTATATTCAAATACATTTCAAAGATCTTAGCTGCATATATATTTTAATAAAGAAATCACCTTCTAAAAAAGTTTTGACATATTTATAGATATCTATATGAAGATGGAAATGCATTTTAAAACCATTCCTTAACAGTAATGTGCATTATCTAATTATTTATGAAAGCAAACTGTTTTAATACCATTCATGAATATTAAAGAAACATTCCTCCCATTATTCAAATTTAAGAATTATTTGTCCCTGTGAGAATCCTGAATCAGAAGTAATAAAAATTAGGATGAGGCAGTCATGAAGTTCAATTGGTTACAATTTTAGAAATTACATTAAAAGCATCTTGGTGACTATTATTAATTGCAGATTGTTATTAAATCATAATAGATTATTCACTTACCCTCAGCTTTATATATATCCTTCCATAATATTGCATTTAAAAATTATATTATATCTTTCTAACACATTTTTCCTTATGTATATTTTGCCAGAAAGTCTACCACAAAGAAATAAATAGAATACCATTCCATTTTCAAATATATTTCAGCTATGTATAGTCTATCTTGATGGAAATGAATAATATTTTACATCTGTGTCATCAAAATCTTTTTACAGTAAGTTAATATACTTTACTTAATCCTCCAGGGGAAGATTAAAGGCAAACAAGGTCCAGGCAAAAGAAGAACATCATGACTTCAAAATCTAAGGGACTGATTTGGACAAAACTCAGCCGCACTTTTTCATGCGACAGATGATAAATATAGGACCGCCAACCTGATTGCCAATGTCTGATGATGGATATGGTACAAGAAGAAGAAGTAAGCTAACATGTCTACAAGTGAGGAAATTAATTTTATTCTCTATATCTCGTTTTTCTCTCTCCATGACATACCAAAAGAGGGGAAGATATACAATTCATTTTTTTTTCAAAAATAAATCCATGAAAGATTTGAAAGAGCAAGCTCAATGTTCTTATTTCTTATATCATAGATTTTAATTATGTAGTCAACATTAGATGGAGCATTAGAGGGAGTTGTCATGTAAGGAAAACAAACATTAAGCAAAAATATGACAAAGTCAGTGAGAAATCAGAACTGAAGGTAAAGATAAGTTGTTCAGAAACTATGTCATACATACATACATGAATTGATATACTGTATATTGTATGCACAATGCACTATATACATTTACACATTTCATTTTATACCTCTTGTCTTCAAATTACCTCTGAAACTTAAAAAATAACCTTCACCTGTTTAGTTGAAATCTCTTCAGGAAATGACTACCATTTAACATAATCATCTGCCTAATCATAATATTTTACCTTAAGGAAGTATAAATATTGAGAATCTTAGTCTTATTTCCTATGTCTCTATTTTCTCTTTCCTATTGATGTAGATAATGAGATAGCTATGCAGTTCCAGGTCTTTTCAAAAACAAATGACCAGAAAATTTTTGAAAGAGCAGCTTTGAGATCTTTGTTTCTCATGCTATAGATCAATGGATTCAGCATGGGTGGAATAATGGAATACAATACTGTAATTATAAAATCAAAAACTGATGCTCTGTTGGAAATGGGCCTTAGGTAAGCAAATATAGCAGTAAATAAAAATATGGAAAAGATGGTGAGGTGTGGTACACAAGTAGAGAAGGCCTTTTTTCTTCCCTGAATGGAAGGAATTTTTAAAACAGCAGTGAAAATCTTCACATAGGTAATGAAAATAAATACAAAACAACCAAATCCTACTGTAGTACTGAAGAATACAACTCCAAGTTTAGTTATGTATGATCCAGAGCATGCAACCTTAAGTAAATGTGGGATTTCACAATAAAACTGATGGATAATATTGGAGCAAAAAGGAATAATGAAAGTTTCAACAGTGTTTATTGTAGAATTGAGAAAGCTGGTGATCCACGCACAACTAATCATTTTGGTGCAGGCTGTCCTGTTCATTATTATTTCATATTGCAAAGGATTGCAGATGGCAACATATCGATCATAGGCCATGAGAGTCAGGACAGCAATGTCAGAACTGAGAAAAAAAACAAACATGAGGACTTGAGTAACACATCCTGAGAAATAAATGTGCCTTATATTTGTAAGTGAATTAAAAATAGCTTTGGGAATAATGACTGAAACTGAACCAATGTCTTGTATGGCTAAACTCATCAGGAAGAAGTACATGGGGATGTGAAGCCGGTGGTCAAAAACAACTGCAATGATGATTAGAAGATTCCCTGTTAATGTCATCAAATACAGGATCAGTAATAAAGCTGCATATATAATCTGTAGCTCCCAAATCTTTGAGAATTCCAAAAGAAGAAACTCAGATGTGTGATTATGCATTTTTAATTGTGAGCATGTTCTTCCTAGAAAAAAGGGAAGAGCAATTATATATGCATTTGGAAAAAATATATGAATAAGATCTGTTCAATGTTCAATAAATGTCCATTACATTTCTGGGGAATGAGAAATGAAACAGACAAATCCTTTTTATTAAGTTTGTTTGCATTCAATATTCTGGTTTCCAAAATTTGGTTTTAAATCATTATTACTTGTATTGTAGCAATATTATAAAATAGATGTCAGCAGTTTCTATTTCTGAATCAATGCTGGGAAACTTTCTCTCTCCATAATTTGAATAGGTCTTTTCAATTTCTGTTACCAGAAATTCTGTTAATGCCAGAATAAATATAATAACATTTTTTTTGTTTTAAAAAAATAGAGGTTCAAAGAATGAAATGCAGAAAAATGAAAATTGGAGAAATCATTCCACTAGAGAATAATTATGTTTGAAGTTCCTAAGGTTTGAACTTTGTGGAATTCAGCCATATTGAGATAGATACACCCTTTTGTTTTCTGTTATGTTGTGATTTAAAATGGCTTTAAAACCATTTTGTTTTTAGTATTTAGCTACATAAAATCCATTTCTCATTGAAATGCTGATGAAAATATTGCTCCCTCCCTCAGGAAAAAAAACCAACAATATTTATTTTTAACTGTACTTATTATTAGAAGAGAATAGGCAAGAAAACCAAAGTTAATATTTACAGAGAGGCAGAGAAGTAACTACAGATAACTCACCATCTTTATTCATGAAATCAATGCTAAGGTTGTATGCTATAGAACTATAAATGGCATATCATATAGTATCTCTAGCTTTTCCTCCAAATATAATAAGAGTTAGACTTTATTGGAAATCTAATGGAGACTCAGTGGACCAGAGATTTCATAAGCTCTGTGGGATGTTTCCCAGGAGTCTGTATTATTTTAAGTGAAGAATTCTATAGGGGAAAAATACTGATGTTCTGATCAAACAAAAACCTCATAACAGGAGGGGATACATCAAAATAACCCCGAAATACAACTTTTTTAGAATGAAAATTTTAAAATGCTCAATTTGAAAGTCTTTTCTCTTTGTCCCCTCTCCTACTGCTCCCTGCCAACCTGGTCACACAATCTGTTTGCCACCCCAAGAAGTCACAGGGCCATGCAGCTGAAGCACCCTTAGTGTTTTCTCTGCACTGCCTTCAACTGGCTGATTTTTGCAATTTCAAGTTCTTCATTTGAAGCTCAGAACCAGCCATGGTCCCATTCATGTGGGCTCAGGAAGGAGGGGAATGGGAAGGAGCAGCCACTGCCATCAGAGGCAGGGAAGGAAGAGCTCTGGCTCTCCTGTGCAGTGCAGGCTCTCCTGCACAGCACAACCCCCTACTCACTACACTGTGCAGTGGCAGCAGTGGGAGGAGGACTCACTGTCCTCACCACCGCCATGATCCCAGTCCTGAATGGATGCCGCTTGTGTGTGAGAGATAGAGAGAGGGGGGTAGAAAGAGAGAAAGAAACGAGAAAATGATAGAGGGAGAGAGAGAGAGAGAGAGAGAGAGGAAAGAAAACAAATGAGAGAGAGAAGGGGGAGAGAGAGAAGAAGAAAGAGAGAGAAATGAGAGAGAGCTGGAGGGAGAGAATGAGAAAGAGAGGGAAACAAATGAGAGGAAGAAGGGGAAAGAGAAAGAAAGAGAGGATGAGAGAGGGAGAGGAAAAAGAGAAAAACAAATGAGAGGGAGAGAGAGATAAATGAGAGAGAAAAGGGGAGAAAAGGAAAGAGAGAAATGAGAAAATGATGGAGGGAGAGAATGAGAGAGAGGAAAAAGAAAAACAATTGAGAGAGTCAGGGACAGGGAGAGAGAAATGAGTGAGAGCTGGAGGGAGATAATGACAGAGAGGGAGGAGAGTGGGAAACAACTGAGAGAGAGGGGGGAGAAAGAGAGAGAGATGAGAGAGGGATGGAGTGGGAGAGAGGGGAGAGGGAGACAGAAACAGATGAGAGAGAGACAGAAAGGGAGAAAAAGAGAAAAAGAAATATGAGAGGGAATGAGGGAGAGATGAGAGAGAGATGAGAGAAACAGAAATGAGAAATGGTGGGAGAGGGAAAGAGGGAGGGAGGGAGAGAGGGAGAAAGAAAGAGATGAGAGAGGAAGGAAGGGGAGAGAGGAAGAGGAAGAGGGAGGGAGGGAGGGAGGGAGGGAGGGAGAGAGAGAGAGAGAGAGAGAGAGAGAGAGAGAGAGAGAGAGAGAGAGAGAGAGAGAGAGAGAGAGAGAGAGAGAGAGAGAGAGAGAGAGAGAGAGAGAGAGAGAGAGACCTGTTTCCCATAGAAAGGAAAACACCAGGAGCCACAAAACCTGGGTAGGCATGGCTGGGGTGGTCATGTGATTGGGTGGGAGTGAGTTACATTGAGATCACCATGCCCACCCAGGTTTTGAAGCTCCAGGTGTTGTGTTTTCTGTGGGTAGCGGGTCCAAATGGCTCTTTGAGTGCAGACTAGTGGTGGGTTCCTACTGGTTCGGCCTGGTTTGACAAACTAGTAGTGGCATGCTGGCCTAGGTTGCAGAAATGGCAGTGACCCAGGCTGCCCACACCTCCTAACTGGTTTTCCAGTTGCTGCACTTGCCGCCACCATTTATTTTTGAATTCTGTGGATGCGCAGAACAATTTCTATTGAATTGTGCATGCTCGTGCAGCACACATCCAGCATGCACATGCTGCAAACCGGCAGTAACACTGGCTAGAACCCACCCCTGTTGCAGACCCTTGGTCTAGGGCTAATGTGGAAGCCCCCAAGAACACAGTTTTTATTTTCTTTTGTAGGTGGGTGATTAAATATCATTATAGTTGTTTAAAAATTGAAGTGTGATTTCATGACTCACACTGTATCTTTATTTCACTAGATGCTTATAGAATTATTGCACAAATACTCTTAGGTGGTATTCATTATGATATAAAAAATCCTTTGACACTTACCAATACTTTTCAGATAGGTTTGCTTGAAGATTCTCAAAAAGAGGTCCATAACACATTATTTAATATTTTGGATAGGTGGAAATTGCAAAGGTTCTACCGATCAAACAAATTCATGAGCACCATGTTATGCTCTTCAGTGAGATTAAACAAAGACTTAAATACAAATTTCATCTTCCTGTGTTCCGTAAAAATAGTGCTTAGAATTTTGTGTGGCCCTCCAACCTCACAATCCTTAGAGTTCAACATGTCTTACTCTTTAGACAGTATAAAACTGTAATGCTAGTTTCCTTTGGCAATATTAAAACACATATGCAAAAGGGCTTGCATGAATCAAAGGATTTCTCAAATATCTTATTCAGATATGAATGAGGCAAATTATGACATGACAACATATGGCATACTATAAAATATGATAAAATAATATTATAAAATGAAATAATATAAAGGATACCGGATGCCAGAAGATTAAATAAGATGAAGCCAGAGTTACAACTAAGAACTTAAATATTTATTTCTGAGTTTAAATGATAGTAGATCAAAACTATCAACAAGCAAAGACACTTCTGGAAGAAAATAGCGGCATTGTTCAATATCCTGCCTATGAGGCAGCATCTTTTCATCTTTGATTTGATATATGACAGGCAGGCTGGAACTAATGCACAGTATATTTGATAGGAGATCCAGAATGATCAGAGCTGCAGTATTAATAGAAAAATCAATTTTAGGCTTGAGAGGGGAAATACCAAACTGTCTGTAATTAATTATTTTCTGGCTTAAAGTGATGAAAATAATAATCCTAGGACCTTAGTTGCATTTCGATTTTGAATTTAATAAAGAAATAATTTTCTAAAAAGTAAGCATGATTATGGAAAAATGTTTCTACATATGTATAACTATTTATATGAAGTTGGAAATATATTTTAAAACTATTGATTAACAGTGATATGTGCATATCTAGTATATATGATTTAATTAAGGAAATATTTTCTTTTGATTCAGATATATTACATACACCTACTACATACACATAGGAAATAAACTCTACAGAAGAATTCTGATCCTTTTCTAAACCTTTGTTTCATTATGTTCTGCAGATGAAATGTTATGTATCTGAAAAATTCAACCAACCAACTTTTTGGGTGTCCAGGATTCTTGTGCACATAAATGGTTTAAATCAGTGGTGGGTTTCAAATTTTTTTAGAACCTCTTCTGTAGTTGTGGCCTGCTTTGTGGGGGTGGCTTGCTGGCCATGTAACTGGGTGGGAGTGGCTTGGCAGTCATGTGATTGGGTGGGCATGGCCAACTTGTAAAATGTGGTGAAACTCACTTAACAATGCTCTTGCTTAGCAACCAAAATGTTGGCTCAGAAACTCTGGCATTTGAAGCACACAAGTCTTAAAGCTGTCAAGTTACAAGACCCTTGCACCCCTAACCCTTTAGGGAAAAAAAACCCAGGAGTGTTCAAACTTGACAGCTTTAAGACTTGTGGACTTCAACTCCCAGAATTCCTCCTCTCACTCTTCATCTTGATGATGTAAGGACGGGCAGGGGGAGGGAGCTGGAACCGGTTCTAAATGGCACTGTAGATTTGTGGAACCTCTTCTATAGAAGAGGTTAGAACTGGCAGGAACTCACCTCTGGTTTAAATAACTTAATTAACATAATATTTTATTTTGACCCAGATATATTGCACAATGTACCACATGCACATATGAAATAAGCTCTTCAAAGGCATTCTGAAATGAAAACATTTTTCATTACCTTCTATAGGTGGAGTGGTATGTATCTAAAGGTGTCACGTATTTAAGTCTTTGGGTGACCAGCATTGTTGGAAAGGAATAAGTTCAAATCTACTTCTTTGGCCCACAGAATAGAGATGAATTAATACTAATCATATTAGGCAAGAAATGAAGGCAGATTATAGAGCAATTATTGGCTGGATGTGGTTTCAAATTCTTTAAACTGAAGAATTATTTGTTCCTATGAGCATTCTGAATTAGAAGTAGGAAAAATGAGGGCATAGCAAACTTAGCTATAAAAATTTGGTTGTATTTTTTTCTAAATGAATTGGTTACAGTGTAGAAATTAAAATAGTCCTGGTGATTATTATTAATTGTAGGTTTTTATTAAATCATAATAGAATATTCAGTTACCTGCAATTTTATATCTTTCTTTCCATAATGTTACATACCCTTTTAAAAAGCACATAAATGAAAATATATACTTTCTTCTATCTTTCTCAATTGTTTCTCCTCACATATATATTTGTCAGAAATCTACCATAAAGAAACAAGTACTAAATCATTTTATTTTCATATATATATCATCTATGCAAAATCTATCTTGACGGAAATAAATTGTATTTAATATCTGCATCATCATAATCTTTTTATAGTAAGTTAAGGTTGGAAAATCAGAGTTATTCCCTATATCCTCTTTTTCTCTTTCTCCTTTACATACATAATGTAGGGATTCAGTTTGTTTATTTTTCATGCATAATTTTGAAAGAACAACCTCAGTATCCTTATTTCTTATATCATAGATTGCCATTATGAAGTCAATGTTTGATAGAACATTAAAAGGAATGATTAGGAAAACAAACATTAAGCTTAAGCAAAAGTCATTGAGAAGCCACTGAAGAAGTTTCTTGGGTGAAAAGAGAAAAATTTTCAAGAAAAAAGTTACCCTATTGCCCTTTGAAAAGCACCTTTGAAATAGCCCTGGATGACTGAGAATTTCCATAGGCAAGAAATTATAGACAAGCCAGGAAAATCTTATTTCTTTCTTAAATAGAAGAAATTCTCAGAACAGAGAAAGTGTCCACTAAAGCTAAATTAGGATGCAACAAAACTCACCTTCAGAAAGTGAAGATGGACAGGAGAAAAACACAGAAAAGACTAGGATCATTATATTTAATATCATAAAAATTGAACTGCAATTTTTAAATGCAACACAATGTTCTAGCATATCTAGATCAATAAGGACAAGTGCTTGAGAAATTATATCATTAGAAACATACAATTATACAAAATGTAATTAATATACAGTAACTTTCTTGCAAAAATGTCTTTTGAATGAAACATATTTCCAGTATGCAAAAATGAGTTTTCTTTTAATTACTTTTTGAATTCCAATTCACTTTCTCAAAGGAATGTATTTTCTAACATTCCACTTATCATCAATGAGGCATTTCACATAGGCATCCCCATTACATACATCTCTCAAGCAATCTTGGTATCTACTAAAAATCAAATGTAGATATATGATTAAATATTTTTTTAATTTGAACTTTCTCTAAACATATCTGCCTTTCATATATTTCCTTTAAAGCAGATGTCAAAAAGCTTGCAGTATGATTCAGTTACATTTTAGTAATCTGTATTTGGTCTTAAGAATTACATCTAAAGCTGAAATAGACATTTTTTTTCAATTCATAGTTCTTTAAAAAGAAATGATCTTAGGCTAAGAAATCTTGAAAGAGCAACTTTAATGTCCTTGTTTCTCATACTATAGATTAATGGATTTAGCATGGAAGGGGCAACAGAATACATTATTGTAATTACAAAATCAAGATATGAAGGATTGTCAGATATGGGCCTTAGATAAGCAAAGTAGGCAGTAAACAAAAATATGGAAAAGACAGTGAGGTGTGGTAGGCAAGTGGATAAGGCTTTTTTCCTTCCTTGAACTGAAGGAATTTTCAGAACAACAGAAAATATCTTCACATAGGTAACAATAATGAAGATGAAACATCCAAAACCTAAGGTAGCACTAAACATTACAACTCCAATTTCATTTATATATGAATCAGAGCAGGCAATCTTAAGTAAATATGGGATTTCACAATAGAACTGATTGATACTATTAGAGCAGAAAGGAGTAGTGAATGTTTCAGAAGTGTTTAATAAAGCATTGAGAAAACTGGCAATCCACACACTGCCAACCATTTTGATGCAGGTGTTCCTGTTCATTATCATTTCATATTGTAAAGGGTTGCAAATTGCAACACACCTATCATATGCCATGACAGTTAGGAAGGATGTATCAGAACCCAGGAAGAAAAGAAACAAGAAGACTTGAGCAATACAACCAGAATAAGAAATATACCTTATATTCATAGCAAGATTAAAAACAGCTTTGGGAATTATGATTGAAACAGAACCAACATCTTGAATAGCTAAGTTCATCACAAAGAAATACATTGGAATGTGAAGATGATAGTTAGCAACAGTTGCACTGATAACAAGAACATTCCCTATCACTGTCATTCCATAAAGTATCAGCAATAAAGCCAGATAGATAAATTGTTGCTCCCGAATGCTTGAAAATTCCAAGAGAAGAAATACTGATGTGTGATTACCCATTTTTAAAATAATGAACCTTCATATGCCTTGGAAAACAAATAAACAAATTAGAGCTGTTTTTCATTCAGTTCTCCTTGGAAAAGTTTGAAGAGCATCTTAAATCTTTCACTGAATATGACATCATATCTTCAATTTCTAAATTGATATAAAAATAATGTTAATTGATTTGACTACTCCATAAAATGTTCCTGCTGTTTCTTTCACATTCACTCTTCTTAAATGTAATTTCAATCTTGGGTAGCAGTTTGCTTTTTTTATTCTGATTTTATTGGAACTACAACTGAAAAGCGAAGGAAGTATGCAATAAGTATTGAATACAAAAAAGAAGAAAGAACAGATTTTTTTATAGAAAACAAGTAACTCACTATTTTTATTCATGTGTATTTTCCCCATTTTTTCTTTATGTATCCATCAGTGAGATTTTCTTCTGTGGAGACATTAAATATTTTTATTCAAATAGCTCTTGCCTTTCTCCCCAAAGATTTTCTTTCAACAGTTTCCATTGGCAGTCTCAGAAGATTGCCATGGATTGAACTATTTTAATACTCCCTGGGACCACATTATTTTAGCTGAAGAATTGTACAGGAAAATCAACACCCTGATCTTGTGATTAGTAGATTTAAGAAGGTAGAAAATTTATTTTAAGTATATTTTTCTTATACTTTGTTCTAGCATGAGATTGATATGCCATGTTATTCTATCATGTCCCAAAGATGCTTTTTCAAGAGGCAACTGGACTTTCGGATTTTCTTTGAAGACATTTTGCTCCTCATCCAGCCCAATCTCACTCAACTGAACAAACTTCCTGGATGAGAAGTTAAAGATCTTCAAAGAAAAAAACAGAAAGTCCAGTTGCTTCTTGAAAAAGCACCTTTCGGACAACCATGACCTGGATTACTGATAATCTCTATTGACAGTTATTTCATCATATATTCTTCTATTTATATTGTGAAGTGGAAGATTCAATAATTTATTTTTATTTAATAAAAAGACAATGTTTATTTCCACAGTTGTCTTTTAAACCTAGGGATGTACGAGGGTGTTATCAGGCTAAAAATTAAGACAGATATAAATTGAAAGTATTTGTCCTTCATCAAGACAACTTACTCTGTTAAACATCTAAAAACTGTACTTTTCAATCCATTCTCCAGTTTGGAGAAATTTTAAAATTTTATTAAAAACTGAAGTTTTTCATGTGATTTTGAGTCTCTGTATTTTATCTCTCTCCATTCTCATCCCCTTAACTAATCAATTTTGTTCTTGTGGTTAATTATTAATTCAATTGATAAGTCTATCCCTCTTTTTATAGTGACTTGGGTGATTAATCAAAAAGAAGAAGAAAACAATAAGCATGAAAATACTTTCATAAAACCTATAATCATGGATGAGAACAATTCATATCAATAATTCATCAAACATGGATAGATTTTTTAAAAAAGCCTTACCATATGTCAAGAAAGCCAGGGGCACTTCTGCTTTCGGGTCTGGATGGCGATGGACGCGTTGTCCACCGTTCGTTTTCCCGGTGGGTTCCGAAAGGAACACAGGAGACTCTGGACGGGTCTCCTGTCGAAGGGCGGCTTGCTGGGGTACCCTGCAATCGGTGGCGGCCAGTGGGGGCACTTTCCCAGCTTTGTCTAGGTGCCGGGGAGCAGAGGGGGAGCGAGTGACTTTGCCCTTTCGCTGAACAGCTCCAGAAGGTTTCAAAACAGCAGGAGAAGTGCGGCTGGGGACTGGAGGTGTGGATCCTGTCCAGTGCTCTCTGTCTACTTAGAAGAAAAACAGCAGACGCGTGTAAGTCTGTGTGTTCCAGTTTTTGGAATGGAAATTAGAGGGGGGTGGTTTTTCTATTACCCCCCCCCCCTTGGGCTAAGCAGCATTTAAATAATAATAATAATAATAATAATAATAATAATAATAATAATAATAATAATAATAATAAAAAATATTTATTTCTTAGCCGCACCCTCTCCCGAAGGACTAGTATATAGGATAAATTCAGCATATGCCAGAAGTCATAACGTTCCAAGGGAGATACATATTAAATTTGTCAGGAGATCCACAAGGGATGAGGTGCTTGCGGCCCAAAGGGAGAGACCATTGATATATAAAGAGGAAGAGATCACCATTCTTAAACAGATCCCCCCCAAAATAATAAGAGAGAGAAGGAGGAAATATTCCTCCTTATGAAAAAAAATTATATAATAAAGGGGTCTGGTTAAATGGCTGTTACCAGAGGGGATGTTGGTCTTCTGGGAGGGAAATAGGATTAGAATTAACACAGTTCAGGAGGCGGAAGCCTTCATTAAAAAGAATTTTTCCCTCCCAGAGGAGGAATTTAGTGGGAGTAGTGAAAAGGACAGCAAGACGCAAGCTGGGAGGGAGGGGGGCGTGGAGGCCTCTTCTGGGGGCAGGGAAGAAGGAGCAATATTGAAAAGGCTCAGATCACAAAAATAGGTATTTGGAACAATAGCAATTGGTGATATTTTAGAAAGTGACAAATAAAAATGTAGAAACACATGCTTGATAATATAGAGTAAGATTTGCTCTGCTGCTTTCTTTTATATTTTGTTTTTAAGATTGTTAACTCTGTGAGTTTCTTGGAGGGATCTCGACCACCAGTGTGGAAACTGCCAAAAATTTTGTACATCCCCTTACCTTTCCCTATATATTTAAAAACCAATAATACTTTGTTTTATATAAAAAAAGAAAGCCAGGGGCAGAGGCAAGCAGAGGCTATCCCTGCCCTGGATCGAGGAATCTGGTGGGCAAAGAGGTGGGGGCTAGCTGGAGCCTCAACAATCAGCTTCTCTCTCATACCCACATGCAGGTGATTGGAACTGTGGCTTGCCATAGCTGAAGAACTTAGCTGAGCTGCAAAGTTGAAATCACCCATAAAGCAGGGATGCACCTCGAGTGAGGAAGTGTTGTGAGATTTGAGGGTGTGAGTGTCTGGATTTCCATGGCTCGTGTGCAGAATTCATACCATGCCTTCCCATTGGCATTCAAGGAGGCTAATCATGGTAAATACAAATATATTTTTTTTGAAAAATAAAAGGAAAATTACAATATTGATGATGGATGTAAATGAAAAGGCTGTTTCCAAAGCCTTCTTCACCTACCAAGTTAAACCTGAGTCACCTCACAGAGGGGGACATCTCAGGATACCCAGATTTCCCTCCCACTATTCCACAGAGGAAGAGAAAGCTGGTGCAGGCCACCTCCAGAGGTTGCTTCAAAGTGACTGTGTGAGAGAGAAGCTGATTTTTGACCAGCCCCTACCCCCACCTGCCCGCCAGCTGCATTCCCTGATCCAGGGCAGGGATAGAAAAGAAGAAGCCTCTTCTTGCCTCTGCCCCTGGCTCTCTTAACATTGAGGCCACCTCATGGCAGGTGCACAGCAGAAGACAGAGGCAGAGACATGGGGTCAGGCACATGATCTAGCCTGCTGGACAGGAAGCACAGCTCTTAACTAGGGGTTATTTTGGGGGTAAGATTTTTCCACACTAAAATCATGCTAGGGCTTATTTTCTCAGTGGGTCTCATTTTCGGGAAAACATGGTAGGTAGGTTGGTAGGGAGGGAGGGAGAGAGGGAGGAAGGGAGTGTGAGAGAGAGAGAGATGTAATATGATTACAGTCCAAAAGCCAAATGATTTTTTCTATAATGTTTTTTGTTTTCTTGCTTTTCCATAATATTTTAAAGTATTTTCAACATGAAATTTAAGAAGCAAAAATACTACTTCTATTCTGTTTCTTCAAAGTCAACATTTTACTTCCATATAGCATCACAAGGAAAACCATTCCCTTCACAGTATATATGTTTTTTCTTAGGTACTTAAATGTTACATTTTTGTACATACAAAGACACACACTGCTCAGTATGGTCTTTTAAAATGCTAACTTAGAATGTATGATTAATGTATTATTGTGGTTTTCTTGTACATGATCTGCTCTTTTACAATGACAAAGAACGTCTTTATTGTCCTTGCATGTACAACTATGAACATCATACAAACCAGTGGTGGGTTCCTACCGGTTCGCACCGGATCGCGCGAACCGGTTCCAGACCGAACCCGGAAGTAACCGGACCCGGAAGTAACCGGGAACCGGCACCGGGCCTGTCACTTTATCCCCCTTGCCATCCCAACGGAGCTCACTCGCTCCCCCGCCCGTCCGCACTAAGCTAGCTAGCCCAGCTAGCCACTCATTGATTGGCTGGAGTTCAGCCAATCAGTGAGCGGGCTGGAGGCGACCCGTTTAAAAGCGGGTTGTCCTCCATTTCAAAACTCCCTTCTCTTCGCTGGGAGCTTGCTGCTTCCTTCAGGTAAGCAACTAAGCGCGAGGGGGGGCGGGAGGCTAGCTTCGGCGAGGAAAGGCCTCTAGGCCTTCCCTCGCTGAAGCGGCGGGCTGGCGTGGGCCGTGCGGGCGGTGGGCAGCTAGCTGCGCCCGGGAAAGGCCGCTGGGCCTTTCCGGGGCGAAGCACCCGGCGTCGCGTGGGACGCGCGACCGCCGGGAAGCTAGCTGCGCCCGGGAAAGGCCGCTGGGCCTTTCCGGGGCGAAGCACCGGCGTCGCGTGGGACGCGCGGCCGCCGGGAAGCTAGCTGCGCCCGGGAACGGCCGCTGGGCCTTTCCGGGGCGGGGCGAAGCACCGGCGTCGCGTGGGACGCGCGGCCGCCGGGAAGCTAGCTGCGCCCGGGAAAGGCCGCTGGGCCTTTCCGGGGCGAAGCACCGGCGTCGCGTGGGACGCGCGGGCCGCCGGGAAGCTAGCTGCGCCCGGGAAAGGCCGCTGGGCCTTTCCGGGGGCGAAGCACCGGCGTCGCGTGGGACGCGCGCGGCCGCCGGGAAGCTAGCTGCGCCCGGGAAAGGCCGCTGGGCCTTTCCGGGGCGAAGCACCGGCGTCGCGTGGGACGCGCGGCCGCCGGGAAGCTAGCTGCGCCCGGGAGAGGCCGCTGGGCCTTTCCGGGGCGAAGCGCCGGCGTCGCGTGGGACGCGCGGCCGCCGCCGGGAAGCTAGCTTCGCCCGGGAAAGGCCGCTGGGCCTTTCCGGGACGAAGCGCCGGCGTCGCGTGGGACGCGCGGCCGCCGGGAAGCTAGCTGCGCCCGGGAAAGGCCGCTGGGCCTTTCCGGGGCGAAGCACCGGCGTCGCGTGGGACGCGCGACCGCCGGGAAGCTAGCTCAGCCCAGGAGAGGCCGCTGGGCCTTTCCGGGACGAAGCGCCGGCGTCGCGTGGGACGCGCGGGCCGCCGGGAAGCTAGCTTCGCCCGGGAAAGGCCGCTGGGCCTTTCCGGGACGAAGCGCCGGCGTCGCGTGGGACGCGCGGCCGCCGGGAAGCTAGCTGCGCCCGGGAAAGGCCGCTGGGCCTTTCCGGGGCGAAGCGCCGGCGTCGCGTGGGACGCGCGGCCCGCCGGGAAGCTAGCTTCGCCCGGGAAAGGCCGCTGGGCCTTTCCGGGACGAAGCGCCGGCGTCGCGTGGGACGCGCGGCCGCCGGGAAGCTAGCTGCGCCCGGGAAAGGCCGCTGGGCCTTTCCGGGACGAAGCGCCGGCGTCGCGTGGGACGCGCGGCCGCCGGGAAGCTAGCTGCGCCCGGGAAAGGCCGCTGGGCCTTTCCGGGGCGAAGCGCCGGCGTTGCGTGGGACGCGCGGCCGCCGGGAAGCTAGCTTCGCCCGGGAAAGGCCGCTGGGCCTTTCCGGGACGAAGCGCCGGCGTCGCGTGGGACGCGCGGGCCGCCGGGAAGCTAGCTTCGCCCGGGAAAGGCCGCTGGGCCTTTCCGGGACAAAGCACCAGGCTGGCGTGGGCGGCAAGCCTCCGCGAGGCTAGGCCAAAAGCCCCCCACCCTCCCCCTCTCCAGCCTCGCCTGGCTGGCTAAGCCCTAAGAGTCTTAAACAGTCTTACCTGTCCTCCTGCCTCTCTGCCTGTCTGCTGCCTGTTGCATCGGAGAGCTGCTGATTCTGCCTGCTGGTAAGTAACCTGGTTTTTTTTCTTTTATTTTTTTAATGTATTTTAAAATAATATTTTATTTATTGTGCATAGAATTTTTTAAAATATTTTTACTTAAAAGTATTGAGTGTAGAATATTTTAAAATGGTTTACTTCAATTTATTGTGTATGGATTCTTTTTTAAAATTGTCTCAGACTATTTTAAAAAAGATTCTATCCAAAATAAATTAAAATAAACAATTTTAAAATATTCTATACTCAATACTTTAAAATGTATTGTGTATAGAATTGTTTTAAATTGTTTTATTGTAATTTATTGTGTATTGAATGTTTTTAATGGTTTCATTTTAAATTATTGTGTGTGGAGTAGTTTGAAATGGTACAGTATAAATTATTGCTGGTGGAATAATGGTTACAGTTGGTACAATACCTTAAAATAGTTATAGTATAAATTATTGCTGGTGGAATACTTAACAATGGTTTTTAAGGATTTTTTTTATTTATAGAATATCTTTTTTAAATTATTGTTTGGGAATTTTTATGTTTTAATTGTTTATAAAATATATTTACTACAAGAAATATTATTCCTTTTTGCAAATGTTTTCTTTGTGGTGCAATATGTTGCTTTTAAGTGTACAGGTTGGTGTATGGTATGTGTCTCAAGGTGGCTTCTTTTCTATGGGCAGGCCAGGTTGGTGCAAGGCAGCTTTGCCAGATTTTGTGTGTTTCTGTGTGATACCTGGTTGTTTAGGTAATTGTGAGGTGGTTGCTGGTTCTGTGAGCTTCCTGGCACTGTCCTTTATAATTTCCCACAATGCCTTGATGGTTTTTATTCCTGTGGCTTTGTCTTTCCTGTTCTTAGGGTTAGGGAAAAAAACTGGTTTCATCTGCAGTCTTTTGGGGGGGAATTGTTTTTTTGTGTGTGTGTGTGTGTGTGTGTGTTTTCCTGGCACTGTCATAGTTTGTGTTTGTGGGTATGTAATGTCCTGCAGTTATCTACACACTAATAATGATCAAGTACTAATAATATTTCCTTATACATTTTAATGACCTTTCCTTTCATAATTGGTGTTTTCTTTCATACTTTTAGATTTCTAATTGCTGTTTCTGTTAGTTAGCAATTGATAAAACAAATTCCACGTGAAAAAGTATTCAAAGCCTTCTTGGTTTTAATTGTCAATTTATTCATTCTTGCACATTCTAATATTTATTCATTTTCATATCTTTGTTTTTTCCACTGTTGTGCAAACACAATTCCAACAGCTGTTAACATGTGTAAAATTAAATATGTATTTATTCCCTTCTGTAAGTAGCTCTTTTATTGTTTTGTGTACTTATTTTAATCTTATTTAAGTAGTAAGTGCACAAAATAATAAATTTCCTTTTTTATATTTTCTTTTTGTAGATCATTCATTGGGGCAAAAAATTCAGTGACATTGTCTTGGCCACTCCCATCCGGTCACATGACTGCCAAGCCACTCCCACCCGGTCACATGGCCGGCAAGCCACTCCCACCCGGTCACATGGCCGGCAAGCCACTCCCACCAGGTCACATGGCTGGCAAGCCACTCCCATAAAGGAGGCCACACCCACAGAGTAGGTTCCAAAAAATTTTGAAACCCACCACTGATACAAACAATCTAAAAAGTAAAACCTTTAAGACGTATAACTTTTCAGCTGCATTAAGCAAAGACATTCCAAAAAGTGCATATGGCCAGGAGAAATATAGGATAGACCCATGTTGTTAATTAAATCTGGACTCATTAAAGTTATTTTATTAATTCTCTATATGGTCCTTAATAACTGATACTGGAAAAATAGTTTGAAGGTACTCCTCAACAACCACACACAAACAAACATACAGTAGCTAATTTAAATTTCTTTATTGTTATTTTTCATATTCCAAAAGATAATTTACATTTCTTTATTGTTATTTTCCATACTCCAAAATATTTTCCTTTAAATATACAGACCATAATTTAAAAGTATTTAGTCTAAACTAGTTTTTGATTTCCAATTAACCTTAGAAATGTATATTAAAAATGTATATTAAAAAAATGAAGAGACCAGGTTACATTATTTTAAATACATATTATTTCTGCATTCATCTAATATTTACATAGTTTCTTTTCTAATGTCCTTTATTCTAGTTTCATTTTAAAATTGGTGTTTTTAGAATTATCTCTGACATTGAAGTGTCAGTCAAAGAACAACTAACTAATTATCTTCATAGAAAGAAGTCTGTTTCACCTCATAATCTACATCATTATTCTTGTTATCATCACCTTTTTAAATTTAAAACTATTGTTTTATCATAGAGAATAAAAAACACAACAGTAAAACAAACAAACAAACAAACAAAATGAAGCAAGCAAAAACATACATTCAACCCTAACAATAACAAAAAAAGAAAAAATAGTGTACAATAAAGAAAGAAAAAGTAGTCAATTAAATTTAACATTTAACATGTGTGATCCACCGTGTCTGAATGCTAAAAGAAAAAAAAAGCAATAAATTCTCCTCTTTTACACACACACACACAACATATATATATATATATATATATATATGTATGTATGTATGTATGTATGTATGTATGTATGTATGTATGTATGTATGTATGTATGTATATATATATATATATATATATATATATATATATATATATATATATATATATACATACATACATACACACACACACACACACTGGTTTTGTTTTATTCGGGTCTTTTCCCGTGTAAAGTTGAGATTGTGTGTGTGTGTGTGTGTGTGTGTGTGTGTGTTGTATTTGTGCTGATAAATAAATAAAGGGAGACTAGTATTCAAGCTATTTAGCTCTCATCAGCTAGCCATACCCTTACTGGGATTCGAACCAGGGCTGTATTGCATATTAGGCCGATGTAATTGCCAAATATGTATTTGTGTTACAACCCCTGGTATGCCCAAATATGGGAGGGAGCTCACTACTCCCTCTTTCTGTCATTCGGCTCATCACAGAAAACCATCCAGACAGAAACCCATATTTTTATTTTTAATGTTGCCTTTTTATATTTGTGTTGTATTTGTGCTGATAAATAAATAAAGGGAGACTAGTATGGATCCATTTCAAGCTATTTAGCTCTCATCAGCTACCCATACCCTTACTGGGATTCGAACCAGGGCTGTATTTCAGATTAGGCCGATGTAATTGCCACTAAGCCACAGGCTCTCCTCCTTTATCAGCTAAGCCAGGGAAATAGGTATGTATTTGTGTTACAACCCCTGGCTATTTGGTTGCTGAGGGAGGCCGGCTTGACATTAAGCAAGATCTCACTTTCACACTCATCCCGGAGCTAACACCTTCCGAGGGGAGTGTAAATAAAACCAATACCTTCACAGGAATGTCTTACCCAGGCAGCGACCAGGAGGATGACAGGGGGCAGCTGCATCCTTGTGTCCCTTGGAGATGGAGCGGATGGTGGATCTGAATTTGGCAGCATGATCTGTCCGCCCCAGATGGTCATTGAGAGTGGATCAGAAGTATGACCCTGAGGAAATTCTGGCTGGAGTTACCACAAAGCGACATCTGTGGCCCACAGCTGCTTGGCAGGATGCTGATGAGGAGAACCTTATGATGTCCCAGGCTATGAAGCTTTTTCAAGAGGCTTGGGAAAGGCGATGTTTACGTGAGAGTGGTCCCGAAAGAGAAGCTGATCTCCCAGACCTAGAAGAGAGAACTGCAGAAGCCCTGTTCCCCCCAAGGGAGGCCCTGGGGGCAGAGAGTGCAGCTCATCAGGATGGGGAAGCCCCGGCAGCAGCAAGGGCGAGAGTCCTTCCAAGATGAGGACCCCCCCATAGATGCCGGATGGCAAAAGTTATTCTGCTTGGTGTGAAATTTGGAGGTGACCCAAAGGAACTAGGATTTTTCCTGGTCCAAGTCTGGAATTTCATGCAACAGTTCAGAGAGGATCTCCCCACAGAAGAAGTCAAGGTAAGAGTTGTTACCATGGCACTGGAGAACAAGACCACTCTGGGAGGAGTTTGACTCTGTTGCCCCCGAGGATTTAGACAGGTTGCGTGGACGGCTGCGACCCACCACATGTTCATTGGACCCGTGTCCCTCCTGGCTGGTACTGGCATCCTGGGAGGTGACACGAGGCTGGCTTCTGGGCCTGGTGAATGCCTCGTTGGGTGAGGGATCCTTACCAACTGCCTTGAAAGAGGCGGTGGTGAGGCCCTTACTCAAGAGGCCTTCACTTGACCCAATGGGGCTAGCTAATTATCGTCCAGTCTCCAACCTTCCCTTTCTGGCGAAGGTTGTTGAGAATGTGGTGGCGCAGCAATTTCCACATCACCTCGATGAATCCGACTATCTAGACCCACGCCAGTCTGGCTTCCGACTCGGGCACAGCACAGAGACAGCCTTGGTCACGTTGGTTGATGATCTCTGGAGGGCCAGAGATAGAGGTTGTTCCTCTATCCTGGTCCTATTAGATCTCTCAGCGGCTTTTGATACCATCGACCATGGTATCCTACTGCGCCGGCTGGAGGGGATGGGAGTCGGAGGCACCGTTCTACGGTGGTTCGGCTCTTACCTTTCCGGCCGGATGCAATATGTGTTGACAGGGGGGCAGAGATCGACCCTGAGGCCACTCTCTTGTGGAGTGCCGCAGGGGTCGGTCCTCTCGCCCCTTCTGTTCAATGCATATGTGAAGCCGCTGGGCGAGATCATCCGTGGTTTTGGGGTTGAATACCATCTGTACGCTGATGATACCCAGCTGTACATTTCAACCCCAAGCCACCCCAATGAGGCTGTCGAAGTGATGTCCCGGTGTTTGGAAGCCGTCGGGGTCTGGATGGGGGACAACAGACTCAAACTCAACCCCTCCAAGACTGAGTGGCTGTGGCTACCGGCACCTCGGTTCAGCCAGCTGACTCCATCGCTGGCCATAGGGGATGAGCAATTGCCCCCTGTGGAATGGGCGCACAATTTGGGCGTCCTCCTAGATGCCCGGCTGTCAATGGATGACCATGTGGCAGCCGTGGCAAGGGGGGCGTTCCACCAGGTTCGCCTGGTGCGCCAATTGCGCCCCCTACTGGACCGGGATGCCCTACGCACAGTCACTCATGCGCTGGTGACGTCTCGCCTAGACTACTGTAATGCTCTCTACATGGGGCTTCCCTTGGGACACGCCCGGAGACTGCAGCTAGTCCAGAACGCAGCCGCGCGTGTTGTCATGGGGAGTTCCAGATACTCCCACGTAACACCACTCCTGCGCGAGCTGCACTGGCTGCCTGTGGTTTTTCGGGTGCGTTTCAAGGTTCTGATTACCATCTTTAAAGCGCTCCCTGGCACAGGACCTAGTTACTTGCGGGATTGCATCCTCCCACATACATCCCTGCAGCCAATCCGCTCTCACAGGGAGGGGCTTCTCCAGGTGCCGTCCACTAGGCAATGCCAGCGGGCGGCGCCAAGGAATAGGGCCTTCTCTGTGATGGGCCCAACCCTCTGGAATGACCTCCCCCCGATATTAGTACCACCACGGACTTCCGCTCCTTCCGACAAAAATTGAAGACTCACCTGTTTCGATTAGCTGGCCTGGCATAATTATAACTGTTACAACTGTTACCTCCTGGAAATATACTCTCAACTGGTATTTTAAGGGTATTGTTTTAAATCTAATTGATTTTAGGGCTTTTAGAGCCATATTCATATTCTTCTGTACAGTTCTTTTAATTTTTTAAACTCCTCCATATTTATATTTATATTTATATTTATTATCTGTTATTTGCTGTGTGGACTGTACACCGCCCCGAGTCCTTTTCGGGAGAGGGGGCGGTCTAGAAGTGCGAAGAATAAAATAGAATAAATAAAAATGGATGGTTGCCCTGCATAATGATGACTCCCCACTGCTGAGAGACTATAATAGGTTTATGGCCGCCCTGAGGAAACACTTTGATGACCCGCTCACAGAGCGGAATGCCAGAACCAGAATGAAAACCCTTACCAAGAGGAAGAACCCAGTGGCTGATTACATACAAGAGTTTCATGAATTGTCCATTTATATGCGGGATTGGTTGGAAGAAGCTTTAATGGACAGTTTTATGGATGTCTTAAACAAAGATATATACCAAAACTGTGTAAACAACTCCCCCCCCCCGGGTAACTTGCAACGCTGGTACGAATTGGCAGCAGATGTGGAGATCGATCTAGCCAAGTACCATGAAGACAGTGAGAAAGAGAAGGCTACCCCTCCCATACCCCCCAAAGGAACTCTGAAAGGAGCAAAAAGTTGGTCTATAAGCAAACCCTGGTCTACCATTGGCTTCCATTGTAGAAAGGAGGGGCACCGGGCAGCAAATTGCCTCTCCAAGATTGGCCCAAAGCCCTCTGCTGGGAGGGAGAGGAAGCCAGACAAACAACCTGGGAAGAGAAGGGACACCGCCATGAAAGGGGTGGAACCTATTGCACAATTTCCTCCCATCCCAAGAGAAGAAGAACTGTCCTCCTCATTGGGGGAAAGTGAAACCAAATCCGATGATGACAGTCTGGTAAGTTCCCGATTGGGCCCCATGACCATCCCAGTAGAACTTGGGCCATCTACTGTCGCCCAAGCAAAAATGCTGGCCCTTTTAGACTCATGATGCATACGTTTCATTGTTAGCCCGGAAGTGGTAGAAAAAATGGGCTTGAAACTGAGAACTTTGAAAGTCCCCATTGCTTTTTGCCAGCTAGATGGATCTATAGCTGAGGGCACTCCTGCCCATTTTGTGACTGAAACTATAGACATGTGGATGGGAGATCACCAAGAAACATTAAGTTTCATTGTGGCACTGGGGATGGACCAGCCACTAATACTGGGCTTACCCTGGTTACATAAATGGAACCTAAACATCAACTGGAAGAAAGGGTGGTTGCACATCCGATCCACTAAAACCCCTGAGGGAGAAGGGAGGGTTTCCAATATTACCAACGCTGAACCTAACCTAGCAGCCACGATGCAAGAAAAAATTGAGGGGGAGGAGAAAATCCCAAAGGAATATTGGGATCTAAAGGGCATTTTCAGTGAAAAATCCTCTGATAAATTACCCCCTCACCACACGATGGATTGCAGCATTGAGATCCACCCAGGAGTAAAACTTTTTATCATCAATTTATCCCCTCGTTCACCAGCATTGCTCTGCCCATTACAAATCTCCTAAAGTCAAAATTGGTGGCCAAGCCTAGACCGTGTAAGCCTTTGAATTGGACTATGGAGTGTAAAGCCGCTTTCGAAAAATTAAAGTGACTCTTTGCAGCTGAACCCATTTTGAAACACCCAAATATGGAGGCACCATTTATCGTTCAAGCTGATGCCAGTGATGTGGCAGTGGGGGCAGTATTACTTCAAATGAATGCTGATGGAAAATTGCAGCCATGCGCTTACACCTCTCGCAAACTGACATAAACAGAGACAATAGGCTATATGAGAGAAGGAAGCTTTTGCGGTCAGATGGGCTTTAATGACCTGGCGACATTTCCTAGAAGGGGCAAAACACCCTTTTGAAGTATGGACTGATCATAAAAATTTGGAAGCATTGAAGACCCCATGTAAGCTATCTCCTAAACAGGTGCATTGGGCTCAACATTTCAACCATTTCAACTTTACCCTCAAGTACATTCCAGGGGCGAAGAACTTAATGGCTGGTGCTTTGTCTAGGCTTTCCCAATACAGCAGCTCTAAGCTGAGTGTAGTTAACCCAGTCATCCCAGCAAAAAGTCTAGCTGCCCCAGTGATTACTAGAAGCCAAGGCATTTTGAATGTAGAGGTCATGACGGACCTCACGTGCAAACTCAAGGAGGGCCTTGAGTCCGATGACTGGTTCAAGGAACTTTGAAACAAATGCACTATGAAGGATGGACTGGTTTGGGTAGGGGCTAAATTATATGTTCCTGCTGACCTGAAAACTATTGTTCTTCAACGGGTCCACAATTCGAGAATGGCAGGCCATTTCGGATTTGTAAAGACTTTAATCTGGTTAAGAGACAATTTTGGTGGCCTTCATTGAAAAAAAACATAGCCAGTTGTCCCATTTGTGCTGCCATGAAGCGCCCACTGAGAAAACCCCAGGGCCTTCTCCAAGGTGTGGCCCGCCCTAAGGCCCCATGGAAGGAGATATCAATGGATTTCATTGCCAAATTGCTAGAGAATCTAGGAAATACCGTGATTTGGGTAATTACTGACCTGTTTGCAAACAGGTTCATTTTGTACCCTGTTCCAAAATCCCATCAGCTAAGTCATTAGCTAAGTTGTTTATTTCACATGTATACCAGTTACATGGAGTAACTGAATGCATAATTTCAGATAGGGGTGTCCAGTTCACCTCCCTCTTCTGGAAGGAATTTCTGAAGCTAACTGGCTCCGCCCAGGGACTAAGCTCTGCCCACCATCCTCAGACTAACAGGGCTTGTGAACGGAATAATTCTGTTTTGGAATAGTACTTCCGGTGTTTCATCAATTATCAACAAGGTAACTGGGCTGAACTGTTACCACATGCTGAGGTGGCATACAACAACTCTGTGCACAGCAGTACCGGCTTGACCCCTATTAGAGTTGTGTTTGGACAGGACTTTGTACCAATTCCTGAGTTGTCTTGAGAAAAACCGGACGTTTTGTCCTTCTCCAAGTGGAGTGAAAAGCTTCACCAAATTTGGCCCGTGAGCCACAAGGCATTGGAGGCTGCTCACTGGGTGCCCAAGAAACAGGTTGACAAAAAGAGGGTGAAGCAAAGTGAGTACAAAGTAGGAGATTGAGTGTTTTTGTCCACCAAGTTTCTACAAACCACCCAGAAATCAAAGAAACTGGGGGCAAAGTATGTCGGTCCTTTCCCTATTGTGAAAATCATTAATCCTGTTTCTGTACAATTGGAGTTACCAAAGCATTTTAAGTGGATTTATCCTGTGTTTCATGTAAACCCTTTGAAACCAGAGCACACTTCTTTTTGTGTGCCCCTACCTGTACCCCCTGCCCCTCTTCTTATTGAGGGGGAGCAATACTTTGAGGTTAAGGAAATCTTGGACGCCAGGAAACATAGGAATCAAATTCAATATCTGGGATTCTGGAAGCATTTCCCCCCCTCCCAGGCTGAGTGGGTTGATAAATCTCATGTTAGAGCTCCTAGACTCTTACAGAAGTTCTACGCTAAGTACCCTGATAGGCCTTGATCATATTTGAATCATACATGTCTTATGTTATCTTTTCTATTGTTTTATTTTCTTGCAGGGATGACTTCTTTTCTTGAAGGAGGGCCAGATGTCAGCCTCTGTTTCCCTATTTGCTTTTAGCTGCCATTGAAACAGGGAGGGGGGCTGGTATTTGGGAGGGGAAGTTTAAGTACAGGAGAGATTGTAAAAAAGGAGTTTTGGTCTCACCATCTACTGCACATGCTGGAGATTAGTGCTTGATGTCGGTCAAGGCCAACCATCCTGCATACCAACCTGATTATGCTTCTTGAAGATGGAACTCACATAACACCTAAGGGATTTGCAGATTGGACATTGGGATGAGGGTTACCAGGGGGAGGGGTTTGGTCACATATTGATTTCAAGTGCTTTTGTCTCAGATCTTGCTTTGCTTAGCTGCTATCTTTTCATAACCAGTAAAAGTACTCTTAATTCTGCAAAATGGAGTTAAGTGGTTTCTTTCTTGGTTGCTGAGGGAAGCCAGCTTGACATTTAGATTCTAAAGATAGAGGTAGTCTGGGTTTGCCAGATTTTAGATTATATTATGATGTTTGTTGCCTGGTATGGTTAAAAAATTGGATAATCTTTTAAAAAAATTCAAGGTTGTTAGATCCTGAAGTTTTTGATTTGGGATTTGTGTGGCATGCCTACCTGTGGTATGAGAAAGTAAAAGTTAATTATGGCTTTAAAATCCATGATATTAGGCAATTGATTTCACATGTATGGTTGAAGTAAAGAAAGATTAGCTGATAAAGTGCCACTTTGGCTATCACCTCATGAAATACTACAAAGAACAGAGATGATTACAGAATGTGCAGTAAATGAATGACATTTCGAGACTTATTGAAATTTGAGGATTTAAGATAAAGACAAGAGAACAACTAGTAAGTGAAGGATTTGCTTGTGATTGGTTTAATTATTATAGAATTTTTGAAATATTTAAACTTGATAAGAAAAGTTCTGTTTTCACAGGAACTAAATCTGAATTGAACATTAATTTATGTTCTGAAGATGACCACTTGATTTCTAACATATATAAAATGCTACTCAAGATGAATCTGGAAAATGAATATGTTAAACAATGTATGGTAAAATGGGCAAACAAATTTGTGTATAACATAATGCTAAATAAAAGGGAGAATGTATCAACAAAAGGACTACAATTTACATTAAATTATAGTTGGAAAGAAAACTTTTATAAACTGATGTATTGGTACTTGACTCCAGGTAGACTACTGAAAACGTATAAAGCAATGTCATCATCACCGTTTCAAGGTAAGTAAGCTATTTAAGGTATGTACAGCTTACTTTTGTCCCTCTGTCTCTTTTTTCCCATTAACACAGATGAAGAAGTACATCCAAATTCACAAATGACCAAATGACCACAGCCTAATAAATTTTAAACACTGCCTTCATTTCTAAACCTTAGTAAGCTTTTAATGAAATTAAAACTAATTTTAGTACATATAGATTAGTTCTGATTTGACTTAAACAGCAATTTAGCAATTTGACTTAAACAGCAATCTTCCTGAATATTTTCAGGAAGAAAGAAATTACTCATCAATGAGGTAAAATTAAATGAATGGCTCACCCTTCAAAAAGATTTTTTTTCCTATTGCCTTTGTTTTGATGCTGCCAGTAAATAATAGAAATCTAAAATTCTGCCATTTGAAAATGTTTTAGGTTATTTTAGCTTGTATACACACACACACACACACACACACACACACACACACACACACAAACACACGCCTATATATAAATGCAAAAATACTCAAACAGGAATCACAAAATCTCAAAAGCCTACAAACTTGAAATTTGGCACGTATGTTCCTCTTGGCTTCTAGGTGCTCGGTAACAAAGGAATTTTTGAAATGACCATAAGAGCATTAGTATTTCTTTTTTTTAATAAAAAAAATTTTTTAAACAAACAAAAACAAACATACATATAACATAAAAATATCATCAATTACATATGTATTTAGCATGTCGTTTGGTCACAAACATTTGTGCATGACTGCTTTCAATTGTGTTATCAACCCAATATACATGAGTACATTGTTACTCTTGTTTACTCTTACAATTCCTTCCTTTTAGACCTGTATTCTAAGAATTAAATTCATATGTATGCTAAAGATCTGTTACCTCATTGTAAATCTATTTAATAATAACATATCTTTATAGTATCATCTATCTTATTCTGGTATTTCTTGCAGCATATAAAAAAAAGTTGACCAACATTTTATATTTGTGTATCATTACTTTCAATTGTATGTAAAATCATAAAATATCTATCAAATGTATATAAATACATCTTTATCATTGTGTCTCATATATTCAACTACAATTATTATTTCTTCATTTTTAAACAAAATATTCTAAATATTCAATTCATATATATATACCAATATTCCATTACATTGTTATAAATTTATAAAATCTATATAGAAGCAATATGCATTTATAGTATCTCCTATCACATTCTATTATTACAATTCAAAATTATGGTAGTTGTATCCATTGATAAAAGAAGTCCCGAATCTTATAAAATTGTTCATCTAATTGTTCTCTAATTTCAAATGTCAATTTACACATTTCATCACATTCCATTGTTTTTCGAATAACTTCCTCCTGTGTTGGTATTTTCTCATTTTTCCAATTTTTTGCAAATACAATTCTGGCTACAGTTAAAGTATTTACGATCAAATATTTCAAGTCTTTATTGTATGTATCTGGTATAATACCCAATAAAAAAAGTCTCTGGTTTAAAGTCTATGCATTTCTGTGTCATTTTCTCCAACCACATGTGGATTTTAGTCCAATAACTTTTAGCTTCTATGCAAGTCCACCACATATGGTAGTATGATCCCGGTGTCTGATATATATTTATATATATATATATTTCTTAGATTTTTAGACCGCCCCTCTCCCAAAAAGGGACTCGGGGCGGTGTACAGTCAATACAATAAAACCAGTCATAATAATTAAATACATTTAAGCTACATTTAAGATACATTTGGAGGGGGAGATAGGCTGTACTAAGAAATAAATAATTCGTATCCTAAAACATAACATGATGACATTTCCAACAATTTTCTGATTTATTCTTGGACATTCTTGCTATTCTTGTTGGGGGTAGGTGCCACCCGTAAAACATCTTATACAAATTTTCCTTATAAGCTGTTGACTTTGTCATTTTATAATTTTGGGACCACAATTTCTCCCATTTCTCTAGTTCAATCCCCTGTCCAAAATTTTACCCCAAGCAATCATATGTTCTTTAATGTATTCTTCTTTAGCTTAACCTCTAGTAAATGTCCATATAGTAGTTTTTAAATTAGTTTTTCATCAGTACCTGTCAAAATTTTATCTAACTCAGTTTTTTTATCATAAAAACCTTCCATTTTACAGTCTTTGTCATATCTAGATTGTATTTGCACATATGAAAACCAATTCATTTCTATTCCTTCCTGTTTCAGCTATTGCATGGATTTGAGTTTATCTCTGCACTCAATATTTCACCATATATAACTGTTTGTTCCTTTTTGTTTATTATTTGATATGAAAAATCTTCTATAGTTGATAGCCAGACTGGTATTTTTAAGTAATATTGCTTTTTAATCTTCTCCCAATTCAATAACAAAGCCCCCCTTAAGTAATGTCTTCTGAAAAAACCCTGTGTTTTAATACCTTTATACCATAAAAAAGCATGCCATCCCAACAATAAGTCATGTCCTTCTAAAGTTAATAATCTAGAATTCCTTAGTGTTATCCAGTCCTTAACCCACATCAAGCTAGTTGCCTGGTGATATAATTCCCAATTGGATAGGCCCATGCCTCCTCTTATTCTAGCATCTTGTAATGACTTTAATTTTATTCTTGCTTTCCCCCCTGCCAAATGAACTTCACTACTATTTTATTTTATTTGTTAAAGTAATTTTTCCCTAGTCTAATTGGAATTGTCTGGAACAGATATAAAATTCTTGGTAAAATGTTCATTTTGATTGTAGACATTCTCCCTGTCATTGATAATTGTAGATTTTCCCATTTCATTAAATCAGACACAATCTGTTGCTTAAGTTTATGATAATTGTTCTCTTTAAGGGTGCTACATCTTGCAATTAAATATATCCCCAAATATTTAATCTTGTTTGTAACTTGGATCTCCAATGCTTCTGCCAATTCTTCCTTTTGTTTCGATGTTATATTCTTTGTCAAAATTTTCATTTTGTCTTTATTTATTTTCAAACCAGCTACTTTCCCATATTCTTCTATTCTTCCAATCAATTTAGGTGCCGTTTCAAATGGTTCCTCGAGAATAAAAACCAAATCATCTGCAAATGCTTGTAATTTATATTCTTCTTTTTTGATTTTCATTCCATTTATTTCTTTTTTCTTCTCTGATCTTTCTATTTAATACTTCTAATGTTAAGACAAAAAGTAAAGGTGATAATGGATAGCCTTGTCTCATGCCTTTCTTTATTTCAATGGAATTCTTCAATTCTCCATTCATCATTATCTTTACTGTTTGTTTATGGTATATGGTTTGAATGGCTTGTGTGAATTTCTTGCCAAAATTCATCTGTTCAAATTGTAAGAACATAAATCACCAATTCACATTGTCAAATGCTTTCTGGGGATCTAAGAAGATCAAAGCCATTTGTTTTTAGAGTGCGCCTCATAATACTCCAATGTATTCAAAATTATTCTCATATTATCTTTAATTTGTGTTTTTGGTAAAAACCCATTTTGGTCAGGGTGAATAAAATCATTTAGATAATTTTTTAAGTCTTTCTGCTAGTATCGAAGCAAATAACTTATAGTGTGAATTCAGCAAGGAAATGGGTCGATAGTTCTTAATTTGTGATAAATCAGCCTCCTCTTTGGGTAGGAGTGTAATATATGCCTCTGACCATGATTTGGGTATCCTACTCTCTGACATCACCTTAGTATTTCTTATATTATTATTAACATGCTCTGATGCTAAGGAGTTAGATGTTCTACTCCCCTTCTAACCCCTGAAAACTTAGATGTGGGCATGGCCAGCATGTGACTCATCTGGCCTGCTGGCAGAGACTTTGGAGAGGAGCCAGAGGGAAAGAAGGAGATAAGATAGGGGAGGTTTCTGTGGGGCAAACCTGAGGGAGAGAGGAGAGGCTGATGGTAACTACTCATCAATTTTCAAGTGTCAATTTATCAAGCTTGATTACATAGTTTTGTACCGGAGCATGGGTATTCAGGTAGTACACATATATTTCCCAAGAGGCATTGTTGATACATACATTACATACATACATACATACATAGACTCTCACACATACATATGAATAATGTTTTCCTTGGTTTTAAATATTTTTTTAATAGTTTTAGCACACACACACACACACACACACACACACACACATAATTTCTTCAGATTTTTCAATCCTATCCAAACCTTTCTTTTTTGTGGGCATAAATAATAATAATAGTAACTATAGTAACTACACCATTGATTATGAAAATTCAATGGGACCTTACTGTTGTTGTTATTGTTGTTATCTCTTTTATTCATTTAACATGAAACTAAGTCAACTGAACATTTAAAAATGTATCACAAATATCATTGACTGGCGCTGATGTTTGATACAGGTTGCTGCAAGCATCCTCAGAGACAAAGATAAAGAACCTTCTCATTTTTGACAACTTTTTCCACTTTATGTTCCCATTACTTTTTGGATACAGATAAGTCATATTTTTTACAGTGGATTAATTTAGAAGTTCTATCATATCTAACTTTGTAATCAGTTTGTGCAATTTTGTTGCACTCACCTATTAAGTCTGAAACACTTTCAACTTTGTCATTGCAAAGTACAACTATTCTTCTTCTCATCCTTCTGATTACTATTCCTTATATTTTTATGACTATGATTTTGTTGCTTGTATCCTACCTTTTATATTAATTGTTAGTATCCTATAACCATCAATGAGTGTTGTACCTTATTGATTCCCTTTTCAGAATAATAACTAACCAAATTGTAGAAATAAGCCTTCATATTATAAGAATGAGAGGAAAATGGCAACTACAAATAGAACATTTTCTCCCCACTCTGTCTTTTCAGAGTTCACAGCTCAAAATATTGGTTTTTTTCCGGTAATTTACAGTTCATTTCTGCTATAAAATAGTTTACAACCTAAAGTCAAAAAAAGACAAAACAATCCTTTATAATAAAAGCCAGAAGGTTGTAAATAAAAGCAACTGTTCTACATAACTTCTATACATTCAAGAACCTATTTCTCACAATGGAATTTCTAGACAGATATACAAATTTGATTTGAATGAATCATAAAAAATCATTAAAAAACAATACAGTACAAAAAAGATGTTATAGTATAAAGGACTTTGTAAAATATATGCATTAAGATGCATATATAAATTTAGATAGATAGATAGATAGATGATAGATAGATAGATAGATAGATAGATAGATAGATAGATAGATAGGTAGTAGGTAGGTAGGTAGGTAGGTAGGTAGGTAGGTAGGTAGCTAAATAGGTAGGTAGGTAGGTAGGTAGGTAGGTAGGTAGGTAGGTAGGTAGGTAGGTACGGAGATGGGTAGAGATACATGACATAGACATATATTTCAAGAAATAAAAACTTAAATAATAAGGAATATATAGCATTTCTTCTTTAAACAAAAAGCATAACTAATTTCGTTATATTATTATTCAGCTCTCTTTCTATCACAATATTTAATGCTGGATGTTTGTGTACAATCATAATAGATTTTAATTAAATAATTTTAACTATTTTACCTGGGTGAATAGATATTGCACACTAATTAACCATAGTTACACACTAACTATGTAAAATCATTTAGTTCCAACAATTTTACAAGCAGATAAACTTCTGAATCAAAATAATCTTTATTGGTTAATTCATGTACATATTACCTATTCAGCCATTGAAGTTCAGGCATACTCCACAAAGGACAGGAAACCAAGAGTATATACTAAAATATACATAACTAAGAATACCTCTGTAAGACGGGGGGTGGGGGGATAAAGAATCAACTTCCAGAATGCCATTTTGAATTCCTTGTTCCTCAAGCTATAAATCAGTGGATTCATGACTGGTGGTAAAGCCATACAGTAAAACAACGAAATCAAAATATTTGATGTTGATGGAAAACTGCATGTAGGTCACAGATATGCAAAGCTACCACTTATCATGAACAGACAAATGACTATGAGATGAGATAACAGGTAGAGAAGGCCTTTTGCTTCCCTTGAGTAGATGGCATTCTCAAAACTGTTCTGAAGATCTGAACATAAGAAAAAGCAATCAGAACATAACAAAGAAAAGCTAAAGAAGAAGAAAATATTAGTGCCTGTTCTATTACAACATAAAAAATAGAACAGAAGATCTTGAGTAACTGAGGAATTTCGCAGAAGAACTGATTGATGATCCTGGAACGGAATTCCAATGTAACTAAATTTCCCATATGGAGCATTGAATAAAAAAGAGCACCTATCCAGATACTAGTTACCATTTGGATACAGGCTTTTTTGTTCATTATTGTTTCATAATGCAGTGGCTTGCAGATGGCTACATAACGATCATAGGCCATTACACCCAGGAGAAAGAAATGAGATATGACGAATAAAAAAAGGAAGAAAACTTGGCAGAGACATCCAGAGTAAGAAATGGCTTCAGTGTTCCTCAAGGAATTTAGCATGGACTTGGGTACTGTGACCGAGATGGAGCCAAGATCTTGCAAGATTGACTAGAAAAAAACAAATGGGCGAATGCAGCTGATGACTATAAACAATGACAGTGATGATGATGAGATTTTCAATTAGGGCTACCAAAGAAATTATTAAAAAAAACAAGAATGTGGACTATTCGTAGTTCTTCAGTATCAGGGAATCCATGCAGAGGGAATTCATTGATTCTTGACTCATTTTCCATTCTTCCTTTAGATTTCAAAGTTGTAACACAAGGTAAAATCTTGCACCTTTGTACCTGTGGCAGAGTTCATGATGGAGTGAAATGTTTGTCAAATAATTTTATTTGCACAAGATAAAAACAGAGGTTTATCTATGAGATGTTTCTAATTGTCCTCAGAGAACCCATTTCTCATGAGCCTAGTTTACTTTAGCATCCCTAAAATACTTAAATAGCTCTAAATACTTCAGAGTTGCATTTAAAGAACTGTAGAAGAAACTTTGAAAATAGCTAATAGCAGTTTGCAAATTATAATAGAAAATGTCTAAAAACATTCCAAATAATATTCCAGAAAAAAACTGTGGGATTTTGGCTTATCTTAAAAAAGCTAAGCACTTTTTAGTAATGTTACTACATGTTACCTCTGCTACATAATCAAAATTATTTTTATATCTTATTACTTATTTATAGTTCTGGTTGGCTTATGTTTATTTCAGGGTTGTATAGCAGTAGAGAGGAGGAGGAGGAAGAGAAGGAGGAGGAATTTGGCAATGAATAATCAATTTTTAGATACATTTTTTAAAAAGTTCATTTTGTGCAACTTGGTGTATTTGGATAATAGGCATTTTTCACAGTCATGTTCTATGGGAAATTATTAAAACATTTTTCTCTTTACACTAAATAGATACAGATCCTTGACTAAACAAACATTTCCTGGTTCCTAAATTGGCCCTCTAATTTCATAAATAGATTTTTATATTAAATGAACATGACAGGTGTCTGAAGTAATTTAAAATTATATCTATTCATTCAAATATACATATATATTTATCATTTTAGTGTCTTTAGTGCTAAATTTCTATCAGCAAAGGTGCTGTCTTGTCATAAATTAAATAAGAAATAGAACATTTCCTTTGTTCATGTCCATGTTTATACTTGTCTTCTACATGTTTGACAAAATAAATAAATAAAATAAAGTACATTAAAACAGGAAGAATCTTGTTTTCTGAATTATTTTTAGATGCTCTTATGATTTCATTTGCATTGCCTGCTGCCAACAAAAAGCAGCATCTGCAATGAACTGGAACCGAGTCAGCTGCAGGATCCAGAATGTTCATTATAGTGATGAGAGTAACATCACACTATTGTGACTTAAGTTCCATGACTTTTATGTATGTGTATGATATTTCTATGCACAAAAAAGGGATGGACTTGTATAACAACAGTTTGTTTCTTGTCATTTCCCACCCCTGTCTCCAAGATGCCTGTGAACTGGACATAGCATTATAATCATTCACAATGTATTAGTTTATATTCCACCTCAGGAATGTAATTGTAGAGTTTATTAACCCTTGTTTCTGATTAGATATGTTGTTCATTTCAATATTCTTCATCTAATGAATACAGAATTGTCCATAATTTGTGAATGTGCAATTGAGGATCAAGTATTCAAGCCAGAAATGTATTAATTATGAAACAATAATGAATAGTAAAAATAAATAGAAATGATACAAAATGAACACAAAGGACCTAGGAAACAGGTTAATAATCATAGTAGCAGCTCAGTGCTGGTAATTCTTAAAATATTTTTTTTGAAAAATTGGGACTGCTTTAATTAATACATTATTATTTTTTTCAAACCCATATCAAATATAATCAAGCAACATATTTCTGTATGTGTGTGTGTGTGTGAAGCATAATGTATTTCTTTCTACATTTTAAAGTTTTAAGTACTTTTGGTCCAATAGTGGGTTTCAAAGTTTTTTAGAACCTATTCTGTAGGTGTGGCCTGCTTTGTGGGAGTGGCTTGATGGTCGTGTGACTGAGTGGGAGTGGTTTGGCAGTTATGTGACTGGGTGGGAATGGCCAAGTCGATGTCACTGAATTCTTTGCCCCAAAGAATGACCTACAAAAAGAAGATATAAAAAAGGAAATTTATTATTTTGTGCACTTACTACTTAAATAAGAATAAAATAAATACACAAAACAATTAAACAACTACTTACACAGGAAATCTGGCTATCCTTGCTGGTCTTCAACATTACTGACCACCTTACATACTCACTTCCATCCCCTCTGCCTCTTCCCTCTTCCTGGATTCCCTCAGACATTTTTAAAAGAGTGTAAGAGTGTGCTTGTGCACAGGTTGTGAGTTTTAAAAACGTCTGAGTGAATCCAGGAAGATGGTAGAGGCAGAGGGCTGGAAGTGTGTGTTCCTATAGTGTCTTCCATCCCCTCTGCCTCTTCCCTCTTCCTGGATTCACTCAGACATTTTTTAAAGCCCACAACCTGTGCACACGCACACACTCTTTTAGCAGTCCCTCTGCCTCTTCTCTCTTTCCCAACATTTCCCCCCCCCCCCCCAGCCATTCACCAGTTCTTTCTTCTTCTGGTTCTTCTTTTGAGAACTTTTTGGCAGCAAGATGAGGATGGGTGGGGCGAGTGAAAGAGTGACCGGTGGGAGGGAGCGTTCTGGTATGGGGCCTCCTGACCAACCGATACAGGAAGGCGTGTTAAATTTCACCATCCGGTACAGCCATACCCATCCATACCGGTTGAAACCCACCCCTGTTTTGGTCCCTTACAAACTTGATGATTGAGGAAACCTTGGTTGTTTGGTTTTACTTTACCTTTCAGCTTATACAGATCCAATTGTTCGGCAATTGTAATTAACAGGTGCATCATCCACAAAGTAAACTTTTCTCTCTGTGCTCTCATCACTGGTTTGCATTAACTTTCAGAATGAATCCCACAGGAATAAAGTTTTTAGTCTCTGCTGGGAACAAATTATGATGAACATTACACTTTTATTCATAATAATATGTGTTCATAGTTGTCACAAGTGCAGAAAAGCCTTTTGATTATTTGAAGGAAAAAAAGAGAGGAAAGGATGATATGTAGCATATATAGCTTCATGAATGAGCAGAAGAACACATTGATTGAAGGGACCAAAAGCTAGAGAAGAAATTGGAAACGAAATATTTGAAGAGAGAAAGTAAGATTTATGTTTTCATAATTTTAATGATATATTGGATATGGTTCTTAAAACAGAATGAAAGTTACTATGTACTCAGTTGTTTATAAAATATTTAAACAATATATTTATATACCATTAACACCTCATATATTTCTGTAAAGTATTTCTGTAAAGTATTTCATTATTTCTGTTGCGCCCTTGTAGTATGCCTAATCTACACAGGTTTATCATGCTAAATAAATGCCACCAAGCAAATAACATCTCCTCTTCAATGCCTGTAAAATAAAGGTGTATCTATGCTGGACACTCTGAATAATTTTGGATAGAGAAGAATATTGTGGAATGTTATAATAGATTACAGTAGAATACAATTAAGTAACAAGATTGTTATCTTCAATGAATCTCAGTGTTATACTCTTTCCACAAATTAATCAAGATCACGACTTATATAGCAAAGAAAAAATAAATAAAGCCTGGAGTACATTGAAAAACAGGGAGAAAATTTATGATTATGTACACATACACATTCTAGCATTTGCATTCTGATAGGCAAGCATCTAGGTACCTATGTAAACATATGCAGAGTTCAAAATGATAATTCTTGTTGCTTTACCGTTTTCTTTGATATTCTTATATATATATTTAATTCATTTCATTGCTTTCCCTTATTCTCTCCTTTCAAAATGAAAAATGATCCATATATTGTACAATATTTAAGTAAATCCTTCTCTACGGCTTGTGTTTGGCCAAGGAGATGACAGTTTCTAGCATTTTCAGCATTTTCTTCTTAACAACATGTAATTTCTGATTTAGAAAATATTGCTGATTATTCTATTAATTATTTGCTGAGATATTCTTTAATAACATATTTATCTCATGTGTGGATAAAATATTCTTTGATAATCAACCTCCAATAAACATTTTATAAGTTTTTTCATGTCTCCCCCACATCACAAGAAGTGTTCATATTCAAACGCAAATGTTACTTTATATGAGATTGTGGTTTTAATATATCTTTTTGTTTTCTTGCAGCAGACATATTTCCTCTTGATAATTAATTTTGGGAAATGGCAAATCAATCATTCATCTCTGAATTTCTGCTCCTTGAATTCTCAGCAATCAGAGAACTGCAAATTGCACATTTCTGTTTATTTCTTACTTTATATTTAGGGACCCTAACAGGGAATCTTCTTATCATCTCTGCTGTAGTTTTTGATTACCATCTCCACACACCCATGTACTTCTTTCTATTGATTTTGGCCATCCAGGACGTTGCTTCCGTCTCAGTTCTTATCCCTAAAATCATGATCAATATTGTGTTGAACAACAGATATATTTCTTATTCTGGATGTGTTACTCAAGTCCTTTTCTTTATCTCCTTTATGGCTTGTGATGTTGCCCTTCTTACACTCATGGCCTATGATCGCTATGTTGCCATTTGCAACCCTTTGCAATACGAACTGATAATGAATAGGAGAGCTTGCATACAAATGATTGGAAGTGTGTGGATTGCTGGTTTCTTCTATGGTGGGTTACATACTGGGGGCACTTTTGCATTACCATTCTGTTCCAATGTTGTCAATCAGTTCTTCTGTGAAATCCCACAGTTACTGAAGCTTGCTTGCTCTGATTTATTCCTAGCTGAAATTGGAGCTCTAAGTTTTAGTGCTCTAGCTGGGGTTGGTATCCGTATTTTCATTGTGGCTACCTACATACAGATCTTCTCTGCTGTCCTGAGAATTCCTTCTGTTCAAGGGAGAAAAAAAGCATTGTCTACCTGTCTACCCCATGTCACTGTTTTCTCTATATTTGTAACTTTTGGGTGTTTTGCTTATCTTAGATCCCCACCTCAGAAACCTTCTCTCCTGGATTTGGCAATTACTATAATGTACTCCATTATTCCACCCATGCTAAATCCATTAATCTATAGCTTGAGAAATAAAGAAATTAAAAATGCTCTATCAAGGCTGTTACATTTCTGAGATTCTTCTAAGAATATCTCGTTCATTTAGGTGCAGCTATGAATCTATTATTGTATAGCCTTTATATTAGGGAACTGATATAAAATGTTAATTTCAGCAATAATTGCCAGACATATATAGAAAACCATGCATAAAACTTTCCTAAAATCTTATTAATTACTGGTGTGGGGTGCATGCTAGAAATAAACATTTCTTCAAATGTATAGGTATATGAATACGTACATATGTATAGGCATAGCTATATCTATATCTATATCATCTATGTCTGTCTGTCTGTCTGTCTGTCTGTCTGTCTGTCTGTCTGTCTGTCTGTCTGTCTGTCTGTCTATCTATCTATCTATCTATCTATCTATCTATCTATCTATCTATCTATCATCTATCTAAATTTATATATGTATCTTAAAGCATATATTTTATAAAGTCCTTTTTTCTATATCTATATCTTCATCTACAGGTGAAACATAATTTTATAATTGTGATGATTATTTCTTACAGCTCATGAAAACCCCATATCCACAATCTCAGAAAATTAGAATATTACATGCAATCAATAAAACAAGGATTGTACATAGAACAATATCAGACCTCTGAAAAGTATAAGCATGCATAAGTACTCAGTACTTGGTTTAAGCCCATTTTGCAGCAATTACTGCCTCAATGTGGCGTGACATGGAAGCTATCAGCCTGTGGCACTGCTGAGGTGTTATGGAAGACCAGGATACTTCAATAGCGGCCTTCAGCTCTTCTGCATTGTTCAGTCTCATGTCTCTCATCTTTCTCTTGGCAATGCCCCATAAATTCTCTATGGGGTTCAGGTCAGACGAATTTGCTGGCCAGTCAAGCACAGTAATCCCACTCAAGCACAGTAATCCCACGGTCATTGAACCAGGTTTTGGGACTTTTGGCATTGTGGGCAAGAAGCACTGTGGACCAACACCAGCAGATGACATGGCTCCCCAAATCAACACAGACTGTGGAAACTTCAAACTGGACTTCAAGCATCTTGCAGTGTGTGCCTCTCCATTCTTCATTCATACTCTGGGTCCTTGGTTTCCAAATGAGATGCAAAGTTGCTCTCATAAGAAAAGAGGACTTTGGACCACTGAGCAACAGACCAGGTCTGTTTTTCTTTAGCCCAAGTAAGACGTTTCTGATGTTGTTCGTTGTTCAGAAGCGGCTTGACAAGAGGAATACAACATTTGAAGCCCATGTCCAGGATCCGTTTGTGTGTGGTAGCTCTTGATACACTGACTCCAGCTTCAGTCCACTCCTTGTGAAAGTCCCCAACACTTTTGAATGACCTTTTCCTGACAATCCTCTCCAAGATGGGGCCATCCCTGTTGCTTATGCACCTTTTTCTTCCACACTTTTCCCTTCCACATAACTTTCTATTAATGTGCTTTGATACAGCACTTTGGGAACATCCAACTTCTTTTGCCATTACCTTTTGAGGCTTTCCCTCCTTATGGAGGGTGCCAATAATGGTTTTCTGCACAACTGTCAGGTCAGCAGTCTTTCCCATGATTGTGATTCCTACTGAACCAGACTGAGAGACCATTTAAAGGCTCAGGAACCCTTTGCAGGTGTTATGGCTTAATTAGCTGATTAGAGTGGGACACTTTGAGCCTAGAATATTACACCTTTTCACAATGTTGTAATTTTCTGAGATTGTGGATTTGGGGTTTTCATGAGCTGTAAGACATAATCATCACAATTATGACAATTCATGGCTTGAACTATCTTGCTTTTCATGTAATGAGTCTATCTCATATATTAGTTTCACCTTTTAAGTTGTATTACTGAAATAAATGAACTTTTGCACGATATTCTAATTTTTTGAGTTTCACCTTTACATCCACATCTACATCTATATGTGTGTCTGCCTGTCTGTTTGTCTGCCTGTGTTCATACACATACTCTTCAGATTGTTCCCCAATAGAATAGACATTTTTCCGAGGAAATATCTCAATGTAACCCTTGCTAGAGCTAAAATATTGCTTATATCCTGCCCCATACATCCCTTCGGCCAATCCGCTCACACAGAGAGGGACTCCTCTGGGTGCCATCCACTAGGCTGTGCCAGCGGGCGACGCCCAGGGGAAGGGCCTTCTCTGTGATGGGCCCAACCCTCTGGAATGACCTTCCCCCTGATATTAGAACAACCACGGACCTCCGCTCCTTCCGCAAGAAGCTCAAAACCCACCTGTTTAATCTAGCCGGCCTGGCCTAACTCCAGCTCTCCCACCTCAGTCTGTATTTTTAAATTTTACGGGTTGGTCTTAAAGCTAAGTTTTTAATTTTTATAAATTTGTACAGGGGTTTAAAGTTTAATCCAGTTTTAATTATATTTATTGTTATCTGTATGGTTTTTAATTTGGTACCTGTACACCGCCCCGAGTCCCTTCGGGGAGAGGGGGCGGTCTAGAAATCAAATAAAATAAATAAAATAAATAAATAAATTATAAAATGTGAGCTATTCAGCTATTATAAACTCATAAATAAACCTACACTTTGTTAAATCAATAAAAGTGAAAAGTCTTCTCCCACTACCCAGGAAGAAAGATAAAATATCACAAATCACAAATCTAAATCAGAAAGTTTTTATTGTCTAATTTCCTAAACTCCTCCTGGCGATAAACAAAGTCAGAACAGGGCACATGCTATTTTGCCATTTGAAATGAAACAATCTGTGGATTGGACAATGTGAGCTCTTTGACAAAGATGTTTTGCTGGGTTCCTTTGTTTCTCTATCTATATCTATCTATCTAGCTCTATCTATATATCATCTCTATCATCTCTATCTATCTATCTATCTATCTATCTATCTATCTATCTATCTATCTATCTATCTATCTATCTATCTATCTATCTATCTATCTATCTATCTATCTATCTATCTATCTATCTATCTATCTATCTATCTATCTATCTATCATCTATCTATCATCTATCTATCATCTATCTATCACCTATCTATCTATCTATCTATCTATCTCTATCTATCTATTTATCTATCTATCTATCTATCTATCTATCTATCTATCTATCTATCTATCTATCTATCATCTATATTATCTACCTACTTGTTTGGACTGTTTCATAAAAACTTTTTTTTAAAATTTTAACTTTTAAAATACGTACAACTTGATCTTTATATAGAAAACCAAAGTGATATAGAGATCTGTGATGAACCTCTAACCGAGTATTTAACTTTGGTTGGAAGCAATAGAGAAAATAAGTTTATTACATTGATTTTTTTAAATTAAAATCATGGAATGAATTTAGGGAGAGTAGAGAATAAATAAATCTATTTTACGCAAAAGGCTGAAGATTCCTTTTACATAGTTGTCTATGTATACATTTATGCTGTTCTTGAATATGAAAATATCTGCAAATGTGGGGAATTAAACAAAGTAATGTTTATGTTTATTACTTTTAAACATGTTCACAGAGAGAGAGGGAGAGAGAGAGAAAGGGAGGGAGAGAGATGGAGGGGGGAGGGAGGGAGGGAGGAAGAGGGAGAGGGGCTGTAAAGCATGTGCATGAAAAATATGCATAATTTGTCTACAATCTAACACTCTTCTTCTACCCATTTCTGTAGTACTTTAAATAAAATTCTAAAATATTTTAAATGTCCATATTGAGTATTGCCTGTCCGTGTTTCCATGTCACTGTTTGCAAGGCTAGCATATCTTTCTGATTCAGTCTGAAAGAGGAATGCCAGAAATGCACTCTTGAAAAATTGAAATAAAGTAAGAAAAAAATTCTTAGCTTGGTATACTTTTCCTACAGCATAGCTTCAATCTGAAAATATATACTGCATAATTATCAAGAACAATTTATGTGATTGACTTACTTGATATAATGACAAAATCAACATTTCATATGTGTTCATTCTTAATTTCTCAAATATAATTCTATTTCTATTAATGATTTATCATTCCTAAAAAAAAGAAATGCGACATGTTATTAAATAAACATTAGTTTTAATAAACAAGCAACCAATTAAACTCTAAGAAACAAATGCTTTCTGTGTTGTATAGACAAAAAGCAGAATAAAAGTCCTGGAAGTTCAAGCTAGTTCTGTTCCCATATTGTTTTTCAATTATTTTATGAGATAATATTATTTTGAATTGTTCTGTATAATTGTAAATTATCCTGAGGAACCAAGGGAGGGTTGAAAGGAATTGCCAGTGACAACAGTATTGCCCAGGGGCACCTAAATGCCAAAAGTAATGAAACTCATTCTTGTGAAAGAAAATGCTGTTGACATGGCCCAATATGGAAGAAACGTCATTTAGTTTTACTGTTGAATGTTGTAAGTCTATAATTTGTAGGTAGTTCTGACACAAATAAACAAATATCCTGAGAAATGCGTATGCTGCATTCTGATCAATATATAATATAAACTAAAGTAGAACATAAGAAAAAAAAAATCCCTGAGTTGTAATTCAGAGGTTCAAAAAAGGTTCATTGAAACCTTTTAACTATTTGTCTTGTTGACTGAAAGGAAAAGAAGAAACATGGAATATGACATAATTCTTCCTTTTTATAGGACAAAAGCCTTCCTTTTTATAAGTATTAGAGAATATGAAGCTCTTTATTATATATTGATTTGAACTATTATTCAACTAATCATTTAATCTGTGAAAAACATATGGATACTGTATGGAATTGAAATATTTCCCCAATAGAAAAGACAATGCAATAGAATGACAAAAAATGTAAACATGTTTGGATACAAACATAAGAAAATTTAGGTAGTAAACATGGATTTAATACATTTGATTTAATATTTTTTCTAGGAGAGTAGAGTTAAAATATTCTATCTTTGTATGACAGAAAGTCAATTTGGTCAATGTTTATAACAGTGGTAACTACTAGTAGTAGGGATGGCAATGATGGTGGTAGAAGTAAGTATTAATTCTATTTTAATATTATATTCCTAATGTGTAGGGGAGTTTATTAAAAATGTTAGATAGACGGTCTTCATTTAAAAGGTGATGAAGGAAGGAAGGAAAAAAGGAAGGAAGAAAAAACTTCATACTATGTTTGTAAATAAATGAGAACTTTTTACTTTGGCTCTTTGATACCACAATTATATTTACTATAGATTTTACCTTCAGCTTACTTTCAGGAGCGTATATTAATACCCAAATCTACTCCAAAGTAAACAATCATCATTATCACCACTATCATCATCAGAACATCTATGAAAATTATGCCATTAATTTAACAAATAGCGTAAACATATAAGTGAAAAGTAGTTGAAAATAAGCAGTTTAAAATATTGTTGGATTTTTTAATGCAGACTAATAACTGTTATTTCACATTTTTGACTATATAATAAGTTAGAAATTCTATATTTTAAAACAGAGATATAATAAGGTAGAATTTCTATATTTAAAACAGAGATAAACAATATTTAATCTAAGGAGGTATATTATCTCCCTGGAGCAAAAATCAAAAATGTAACTGAGTACCTTACTAAAATAAGCAACTCCACAGATTATTACCTCTTTCTTAATCTACACATAGGGACCAATTACACAATAATGAATCTGAAAACAATATCAAAAAATTATGAATAAGTAGAGAAGAAAGTGAAAGAATTAGGAAGAGAAATGTTATTTTCATCTATAATTCCAAGAAAATACCAACTTCCAATGAGGGAGCAAAGGAGTTTAGAAACCAACCACTGACTTTAAAAACTGTGTCATCAATGGAACTTTGGCTTCCTAGGCTATGGTCTGCATTATCTACATGAAGGGCTATTGGCAAAAGATGGAGTGAACCTCACAAGAATGGGAAAGAATATATTTAGAAAATGATTGAATCATTTTATCAAAAGGGTGAAACTTGAAGTGTTAGTACCTGAAGGCAGATATGACATAGTTGCCATTACTGAAACTTGGTGGGATGAAACTCATGGCTAGAATATACTGATGGAAGGACACAAACTATTCAAATGAAACAGACCTAACAAAAGGGGTGGGGTTGTGCTATATATAAAAGATCACTATATCTCTACAGAAATGCACAAAACCAAAGATGATAACCTCTTAGAATCCATATGGGTCAATATAAAAGGAAAAAAAATGACATTATTATATGTGTATATGACATACTACCCAACCAAGCAGAAGAAATATATGAACTCTTTGCTAATCATTTAACAATGTATGTAGGAAGCATACCACAGTAGTAATGGGAGACTTTAACTACCCTGATATCAACTGAGAGACAAACTCTGCAGCAAGGGGGAGATCAAAAGATTCCTAACCAATGTAGTTGACAACTTTGTCATCCCAAAGGTAAAGAAGGGAACTAGAGGAAAAGCTATACTGGACCTAATTCTCATTAATAGAAAAGAAGTGATAGAGGGCGTTGACGTTTCTGAAACCTTGGGCAAGAGTGACTACATCTTATTGGAATTCAACGTAACACAAACACAAGAAACAGAATATAATCCAACCAGTGTTTTAAACTTTAAAGGAGCAGATTTGAACCAACTCAAAGAAAGCATAAGAAAAATTGCTTGGATAAAAATCCTAAAGAGGAAAAGAAGCATGGTAAACTCTGAAAAATATGATCATAAAACCTCAGTCCAACATAATACTACTGAAAAAGAAAAACAAGAAATCCAAGAAGAAATCAGCATGGTTGCACAACAATATCTGAGATAAACTGAAAGACAAACAGGATGAACAAAAAATGGAAAGAGGGACACATAACTAAGGCAGATTATTAGCAGATAGCTTGAAACTGCAAAGATGAATTCAGGAAAGCAGGGGCTCAAAATGAACAAAAAATTGAAACAAAAGTTAAAAAAAATTACAAATTGTCTTTCAACATGTAAATAACAAAAAAAAAATCAAGAAAACAGACAGTCCTCTAAACAGAGAAGTTGGCAAGTAAGTAAAAGACAAAAGAGAGCAGAACTGCTTAACCCCTTCTTTGCATCAGTCTCCATGCAGAAAGAAACTATAGTCTAACCTATCAAAAACACAACTGTAAAATACAGACTAGAAATAAAAATTAAAATAAACAAAAAATGGTAAAATAGACTTCCGGTTCCGGCTCCCGAGAGCGACGGGCGTGTTTCGCTCGCCCTGTGCGCTCTTGGTGGGCTCCCTCCTAATCGGGGGGGGGCACTGGGTGCCTTGAAGGGGTGCCCAGCCGAGGGGGTGGCTAGCTGGGGGTCCCCTGTGTCGGCGGTGGCTGCGGGTGGGCTCCTGGCATTGCATTAGGTGCCAGGTGGTGAAAGGGGGTGCGCGGGAGCTCCATGCTTCTGCGCGCTTTCGCGAGGCTGCCGGACGAACTAAGCAACTTGAAGGCTGCAGCTGTGATGTGGTGAGATGGAAACCCGCCCTGACTCCTTTTTTTTTTACTGTTTGGTGAAGGATTGACAGCTTTTTAAAGATTTTCAATCGGTTTCTGGGAAGTGTGATTGGAGGGAGGGGGATTCCCCCCCGGATGGGCGGCTTTGGGTTGCTCTCTGCCCCTGGAGGAGAGGGGGGAGAGCTTTGAAATGAAATCACACTCATAGCAAGCAAGCAGGTGAATACCCTGCTGCCATTGTGAAAGAGAAGTGATGATCTGTTTCTTTTGAAAACTTTTGAAAACTTTTAGTTTGCTGCCTTTTGATCCCGTGCTGGCAAGGCAAGATGGCACACTTCCTTTGTCTTTGTGCACTGTGAAATTTGACTCCACCCATAGAAATTGCTGGCATTTTGTTTTTGTCTCCGTGACACCCAGAAATATCTCTTGAAATACTGCACCTTGGACTTGGACTGATTTATTTATTTATTTATTTATTTATTTATTTATTTATTTATTTATTTATTATTAGCGTTTATATACCGCCCCCTCTCCCGAAAGGGACTCGGGGCGGTGTACAGTCCGTATTAAAACACAACAGATTAAAACATAGAAATAACTACAAAAATACATGTATAAGAGGAGGGTAAAATATGCCAAACTGTACTGCTAATAAATAAATCAATACAAAAGTCTAAAATATCAGATTAAATTTAAAACACTAGCCCTCTAAAAAACAGTAGGAATGTGTATGCCAGGAGGTAGACGTTATAAATTATGCCAAACCAGCCAGTCGGAACAGGTGTGTCTTCAATTTCTGTCGGAAGGAGCGGAGGTCAGTAGTAGTTCTAATGTCGGGGGGGAGGTCATTCCAGAGGGTTGGGCCCATCACAGAGAAGGCCCTACTCCTCGGTGTCGCCCGTTGGCATTGCCTCGTGGACGGCACCAGGAGAAGGCCCTCCCTGTGAGAGCGGATTGGCCGCAGGGATGTATGTGGGAGGATGCGATCCCGCAGGTAACTAGGCCCTATGCCATGGAGCGCTTTAAAAATGGTGATCAGAACCTTGAAACGCACCCGAAAGACCACAGGTAGCCAGTGCAGCTCGCGCAGGAGAGGTGTTACGTGGGAGTACCTAGTACTCCCCATGACTACCCGCGCGGCTGCGTTCTGGACTAGCTGCAGTCTTTGGGCGCGTCCCAAGGGAAGCCCCATGTAGAGAGCGTTACAGTAGTCCAGGCGAGACGTCACCAGTGCGTGAGTGACTGTGCGTAGGGCATCACGGTCCAGAAGGGGGCGCAATTGGACTGATGGACTTTATTGTCTGGATTTGAACTATAGAAAAGGTCTCTATTATTGTCTGGACTGCCTGCCTCATGATCTCTCTCGGCTATCCCCCATTCACGTTGTCACCCCATCTTATGGACACAGACACCTCTGAGTTTCTCTTTACTAAGATGGCACTGAAAAGACCCCCACCTGGGAAACCAGGCTTTGCTGGCTCTGCTCCAACATCTTCAATGTCTAGCCCCAGTGGACAACAGACATTAACATCTCTACTACAAAACCCCCCTGAGGAGGACCTAACCCAGCAGTTGCTTCAAAAGATCTTAAAGGGGCAGGAGGAATTGAAAAATCAACTGAAAGAAATGAATGAGCAACTCAGAGAGAACCAAAACTGAACGGCTCAAAACTCACAGAGACTGGAACTTTTGGAGGAGGGGACGGCTGAGATGAGGAGAGAGGTGAGGGGGGTCCAGAGAGGAAACCAAGAACTTGAGAACCATCAGATAAAAATGGAGTTTGAAAGGATGTCTTTTTTTCTTAGATTTCAAAATGTAATGGAGGCTGATGATGAAGATCTGAGGGAAATTATGACAAAGCTATTAGCTGACTATATTAAAAAAGACAGACAACAGATGGGATGGGATATTGATCTGGCCTATAGAGTCAACTCAGCCTATGCTAGAACACACAATGTTCCAAGGGAGGTTCACATTAAATTTCTTAGAAAGACTACAAGAGATGAGATTCTGAGTGCACAAAGGGGGCAAGTGTTAAAATACAAGGATAGAGAGATAGTCATCCTGAAACAAATCCCAAAGAAAGTTAGAGATAAAAGAAAAAAAATTTCGTGTTTAGCAAAGAAATTATACCAGAAAGGGATTTGGTTTAGATGGCTTCTCCCAGAAGGTATGTTGATATTTTGGGAGGACACTAGATTTAGAATTAATACAATTATGGAGGCTGAGGCCTTCATGAAAAAAAACAAAGTGTTCCTAGATAAAACTGATGTCATCACACGGGATATACAAGACACGGGAGGTGCCGGAGCTTTGCTGGTGAGGGGGGGGGGAGAGGCAGCATCGAGAAAACTTAGATCACAAAAGTGATTTAGAAAAACACTGCAATTGCTGATACAGGGAATTCTTTTTTTCTGTTGGATATAAAATAGATTGAAAATATTGGAAGATATAAGGTAAATATGCTGTCAAAAAATTGTTAAGTAGTATTTTACATAATGTATTAACAAGTGAGGATTATGAGAGTCGGGGGGAGTGCCATTTCTTGCACAATGTAGCTGCCATAATTTGTACCCCTTTCTACCACCATTTTTCCTAAAAATTTTGTAAAACCAATAAAATTTTTGTTCAAAAAAAAGGTAAAATAATACCTGCATGGTCTTAATGAATATAAATCATTGGAACCTGACAGACCACATCTATTCTAAAGGATATTGCAGATCTCAGAATCCTTGTATTATATCCAATCCTGGAGCATAGGGAAGAACCAGAGGATTGGAAAATAGCTGATGTGGTTCCCATCTTCAAAAAGGAAAAAAGTCTATAAATCTAACATCAATACCTGGAAAAATACCGGTAAAGATTTTTTTTTAAATATAGCAGGAGGGAGGAGTGAATAAAAACAGGGTTTGGAAGGAAGGGGAGGAGAAAGAGGGAGTGCAAGAAAAGGAAAGAGGGGCTTGGCTGGGGAAAAGAAGGGATAAAAAGAAAGGGAAGAAAAGGAGCAGGAAGCAGGGAGAGAGGTGAGACCAAGGGAAATAAGGAATAGGATAGCAGAGGCTTCTGTGGACCAAGCCTGAGGGAAATAAGGGAATAGGATAGCAGAGGCTTCTGTGGGCCAAGCTGATGGAGAGAAAAGTTTGAGTGAAAGGAGGCAAGCAGAGGAAACAACGAAGGAGCAGAGGCTGTGGAAGGAGATCCCAGAAGGCAGTTCAAGAGAGAGTGAAGATAGAGAAAGAGGAAGAAGCTCCAACCAGCCACCTGAATGCCAACCCACCTGTGACCTGCCTGCTGAGGATAGGCTTGCCACTACCCCATCATGTGACCCTGGCAAGTAGAAGTGCATCAGAGAGGGACCAAGGGCTGGGTACAAGAAATTACATACTTTTTACTGCCAAATCCAGAGGCTGCTGGGCTGGAGGGACCTCTGGGGAAAGACTCAATACTCTCACATGCCTCACAACAGCCAGAACCAGATAATGTGCTTCCAACCCCTGAGACATTTGGGTGCAAGAAGTCTTGAGGGGATGACTCATTCATCTCAGCTGGGCCCAAATAACAGAGACTGAAGTGAAACAACAGCTTAGAAGACTGACATATGATGCTCTAGGCCACAGCATAGATGAAGCAGTACTCAACTCACTGCTAGATGAAATCCTAATCCATCCCCTGACACCCCAGACTCTTGGTAAGCATTTTACACTCTTTGGGGAACCAAAGAGTTTTGGGTGGGGGGAACATGTAGCAGGGGGAAGGAGTGAATAAAAGGAGGATTTGGGGGGAAGAGGAGGAGACAGAAGGAGCGCAAGAGAAAGAAAGAGGTGCTTGGCTTGGGGGAAGAAGAAATAAAAGGAAAGGAAGAAAAGAAGCAAGAAGCAGGGAGAGAAGAGGTGAGACCAAGGGAAATAAGGGAATAAGATAGCTGAAGCTTCTGTGGGCTAAGCCTGAGGGAAATAAGGGAATAGGATAGCCGAGGCTTTTGTGAGCCAAGCCTGAGGGAAATAACGGAATAGGATAGCCGAGGCTTTTGTGAGCCAAGCCTGAGGGAAATAAGGGAATAGGATAGCAGAGGCTTCCGTGGGCCAAGCCTGAGGGAAATAAGGGAATTGGATATAGCAGAGGCTTCCGTGGGCCAAGCCTGTCATCGCAAACTTATACATGGAACATTTTGAAACTAACACCTTAGATAAATCTGAACACAAACCCAAACTCTGGCTTAGATATGTAGATGACACTTTTGTAATTTGGCCACATGGGAAAGAAAAACTGGACAACTTCCTCACAAATCTCAACAGCCTACACCCCAAAATACAATTCAGTATGGAAATAGAAGCTAACAACCAACTTCCCTTTCTGGATGTCATAATCTACAAAAAACCCAATGGCTCCCTAGGACACACCATCTACCGGAAAAAACACACACCAACTGCTACCTAAACGCACAATCCCATCACCACCCTGCACAGATCAACTCTGTAGCCAAGACCATCATTTCCAGAACCAAACGCCTAGCTGACAAAGATCACCTGAAAACTGAATAACACACTCTCACAAACATATTAATCTCCAACGGATTCCAAAGAAAAACAATTACCAACCTAATCCAAAAGGAGACACCCCCCAAGAACCGAGACACAGAACAGAACAATGGTGTCGCCCTCCTCCCTTACATCAAAGGCACCACAGATAAAATCAGCAAAAGTCTCCACAAACATAATATCAAGACAGCCTTCAACATTGACCAAAAAATAACCAACATCTTAAGAAACTCCAAAGACAAAATCCAGCTAGAAAACCAAGGAGTCTATGAAATACCATGCAAAATCTGGCCTGAAACATACATAGGACAAAGTAATAGGAGAATAAATGCAGGCATCACAGAACACAAGAACGCAGTAAGAAAAAAAGAAAACGCTTCCTCCCTTTTCCAGCATCTTAAAGCTATAGGACATGAAATTGATTTTGAAGGAACCAAATTAATCTCCAAAACTAAACACTTCAGCAAGAGAATAATTATGGAAGCTATCAAAATAGAGAAACACCCCCCACAACATGAATAAACATGATGATACCTCCCGCCTACCAGACATCTGGAAACTAGCCCTAGTCAACAAATGAGCCCCACCCACCACCTAGGCCATTACAACACAAAACAACAACGGACACAGAGCCAGCACCAATCAGCACCAATCTACCAAACATGATATGTATGTATGTATGTATGTATGTATGTATGTATGTATGTATGTATGTATACACACACACACACAGAGACTGTCTTTTGTCATAAATTATATAAGAAATAGAATACATGGAAATGGGAAGAATCTTGTTTGCTGAATTATTTTTAGATGTTCTTATGTTTTCATTTGCATTGCCTGTTGACAACATAAAGCAGCATCTGCAATGAACTGGAACCGAATCAGCTGCAGGATCCAGAATGTTCATTATAATGATGAGAGTAACGTCACACTATTGTGACATACGTTCCATAATTTTTATGTATGTGTATGATATTTCTATGCACAAAAAAAGGGGATGGACTGGTAGCACAACAGTTTGTTTCTTGTCATTTCTCACCCCTGTTCCCAAGATGCCTCTGAACTGGACATAGTATTATAATCATTCACAATGTATTAGTTTTATATCCCAACTCAGGTTTGTAATTGTAGAGTTTATGAACCCTTGTTTCTGATTAGACATGTTGTTCATCTCAATATCCTTCATCTAACGAATACAGAATTTTCCACAATTAGTGAATGAGCTATCGAGGATCAAGTATTCAAGCCAGAAATGTATTAATTATAAAACAATAATGCATAGCAAAAAGAAATGAAAATGATAAAAAATGAACACAAATGACCTCGGAACAGATTAATAATCATAGTAGCAGCTCAATGCTAGTAATTTATAAAAAAAGTTTTTTTAAAAAAATTGGGTCTGCTTTAATTAATACATTATTTTCTTCAAAGCCATATAAAATATAATCAAGCAATATATTTCTGTATGTGTGTGTGTGGAGCATAATGTATTTCTTTCTACATTTTAAAAATTTAAGTACTTTTCGTCTTTACAAACCTGATGGTTGAAGAGAACTTAGAGTTTTGTTTTACTACTTTAATATCCTTTCAACTTATGCAGATCCAATTGTTTGGCAATTGTAATTAACAGGTGCATCACCCACAAAGTAAACTTTTCTCTCTGTGCTCTCATCACTGGTTTGCATTAACCTTTAGAATGAATCCCACAGGAATAAAGTTTTTAGTCTCTGCTGGGTACAAATTCTGACAAACATTACACTTTTATTCATAATAATATGTGCCCATAGTTGTCACTTGATATACAAGTGTAGAAAAATCTTTTGATTGTCTGAAGGAGAAAAAGAGAGGAAAGGATGATATGTAGCAGAAAAAGTAAGATTTATGTTTTCATAATTTCACTGATATACTGGATATTGTTCTTAAAACAGAATGCAAGTTTCTATGTACTCAGTTGTTTATAAAACATTTAAATAATAATTTTATATACTATCAACACCTAATATATGTATTTCTGTAGAGTATTTCTGTTAAAGTATTTCAATATATCTGTTGAGCCCTTGTAGTATACCTAATCTACACAAATATATCATGCCAACTAAATGCCACCAAGCAAATAACATCTCCTCTTCAATGCCTGTAAAATAAAGATGCATCTATGCTGGACACTCTGAATAATTTTGAATAGAGAAGAATATTGTGGAATATCATGATATATTATAGTAGAATATAATTAGTAACAAGTTTTTTATCCTCAATGAATCTCAGTGTTATCTCCTTCTCTTTCCATAAATTAATCAAAAGTACAAATCAAATAGCAATTAAAAACAAATGAACAAACAGAAGGCCTGAAGTACATTCAAAACAGAAAAAACTATGATTATGTACAGATATACATTCTAGCATTTGCACTCCTATAGGCAAGTATCTAGCTACATATGTAAACATATATAGAGCTTCAAAATGATAATTCTTGCTGCTTTATATTCTTTTATATTTTAATACAGTTCATTTCTTTTTCTTATTATCTCCTTCAGAATGACCACATATACTGTACAATATTTAATTATGAAAGATTACTTCCCTACATATTGAATAGGCCAAGAAAATGACAGATTCCAGAATTTTCAGCATTATCTTCTTAACAACATGTAATTTCTGATTTAGAAAATATTGTTAATTATTCTATTAATTATTTGGTGATGTGGGACCAGAAGTGTTCATATTCAAATGCAAATGTTACTTTATAAGAGATTGTGGTTTTAATATTTATCTTTTTGTTTTCTTGCAGCAGAAATATTCCCCCTTGATAATTAACTTTAAGAAATGGCAAATAAATCATTCATCTCTGAATTTCTGCTCTTTGAATAATTTTGGATAGAGAAGAATATTGTGGAATGTTATAATATATTACAGTAGAATACAATTAAGTAACAAGATTATTATTTTTCAATGAATCTCAGTGTTATTCCCTTTCCACAAATTAATCAAGAGCACAACTTAAATAGCAAAGAAAAACAAAAATAAGGCTTGAAATACATTTAAAAACAGAGAGAAAATGTATGATTATGTACACATATACATTCTAACATTTGCATTTTGATAGGCAAGTATCTAGGCACCTATGTAAACATATACAGAGCTTCAAAATGACAATTCTTGTTGCTTTACCATTTTCTTTGATATTCTTATATATATTTAATTCATTTCATTGCTTTCCCTTATTCTCTCCTTTCAAAATGAAAAATGATCCATATGCTGTACAATATTTAAGTAAATCCTTCTCTACGGCTTGTGTTTGGCCAAGGAGATGACAGTTTCTAGCATTTTCAGCATTATCTTCTTAACAACATGTAATTTCTGATTTAGAAAATATTGCTGATTATTCTATTAATTATTTTTGCTGAGATATTCTTTATTAAACATATTTATCTCATGTGTGGATAAAAATCTTGAAAATATTATTTGATAATCAACCTCCCAATAAACATTTTATAAGTTTTCTCATGTCTCCCCCACATCACCAGAAGTGTTCATATTCAAATGCAAATGTTATTTTATAAGAGATTGTGGTGTAAATATTTATTTTTGTTTTCTTGCAGCAGACATATTCAATCTTGATAATTAATTTTGGGAAATGGCAAATCAATCATTCATCTCTGAATTTCTGCTCCTTGAATTCTCAGCAATCAGAGAACTGCGAATTGCACATTTCTGTTTATTTCTGACTTTATATTTAGGGACCCTAGCAGGGAATCTTCTTATCATCTCTGCTGTAGTTTTTGATTACCATCTCCACACACCCATGTACTTCTTTCTAATGATTTTGGCCATCCAGGACGTTGCTTCTGTCTCAGTTCTTATCCCTAAAATCATGATCAATTATGTGCTGAACAACAGATACATTTCTTATTCTGGATGTGTTACTCAAGTCCTTTTCTGTATCTCATTTATGGCTTGTGATGTTGCCCTTCTTACAGTCATGGCCTATGATCGCTATGTTGCCATTTGCAACCCTTTGCAATATGAACTGATAATGAATAGGAGAGCTTGCATACAAATGATTGGAAGTGTGTGGATTGCTGGTTTCTTCTATGGTGGTTTACATACAGGGGGCACTTTTGCATCACCATTCTGTTCCAATGTTGTCAATCAGTTCTTCTGTGAAATCCCGCAGTTATTGAAGCTTGCTTGCTCTGATTTATTCCAAGCTGAAACTGGAGCTCTAATTTTTAGTGCTCTAGCTGGGGTTGGTATCCTTATTTTCATTGTGGCTACCTACCTACAGATCCTCTCTGCTGTCCTGAGAATTCCTTCTGTTCAAGGGAGAAAAAAAGCATTGTCTACCTGTCTACCCCATGTCACTGTTTTCTCTATATTTATAACTATTGGGTGTTTTGCGTATCTTAGATCCCCACCTCAGAAACCTTCTCACCTGGATTTGGCAATTACTATAATGTACTCCATTATTCCACCCATGCTAAATCCATTAATCTATAGCTTGAGAAATAAAGAAATTAAAAATGCTCTATCAAGGCTGTTACATTTCTGAGATTCTTCTAAGAATATCTTGTTCATTTAGGTGCAGCTATGAATCTGTGATTGTATAGCAATTATATTAGGGAACTGATATAAAATGTTAATTTCAACAATAATTGCCAGACATATATAGAAAACCATGCATACAACTTTCCTAAATCTTATTAATTACTGGAGTGGGATGCATGCTGGAGATAAACATCTCTTCAAATGTATAGGTATATGAATATGTACATATTTGTAGGCATAGCTATATCTATAACATCTGTCTGTCTGTCTGTCTGTCTGTCTGTCTGTCTGTCTGTCTGTCTGTCTATCTATCTATCATCTATCTAAATTTATATATGCCTCTTAAAGCATATATTTTATAAAGTCCTTTATACTATATCTACATGTACATCAACATCCCCATCTACATCTATATGTATGTCTGTGTTCAAACATATATTCTTCCCCAATAGGATAGACTTTTTTCAGAGGAAATATCTCAATGTAACCCTTGCTAGAGCTAAAATATTGCTTATAAAATGTGAGGTTTTCAGCTATTATAACCTCATAAATAAACCTACACTTTGTTAAATCAATAAAAGTGATGTAAGACCTTTTATTGATTTAATAAAGTGTAGGTTTATTTATGAGGTTATATTAGCCAAATACTCACATTTTATAAGCAATATTTTAGCTCTAGCGGGGGTTACATTGAGATATTTCTTCTGAAAAAATGTCTATTGGACAATGTGAGCTCTTTGACAATGATGTTTTGCTTTGTTCCTTTGTTTCTTTTTCTATATCTATCTATCATCTCTATCATCTCTATCATCTCTATCATCTCTATCATCTCTATCTATCTATCTATCTATCATCTCTATCATATCTATCTATCTATCTATCTATCTATCTATCTATCTATCTATCTATCTATCTATCTATCTATCATCTATATTATCTACTTAGTTATTTGGATTGTTTCATGAAAACCTTTTTTTATTTTAACTTTTAAAATACTTAAAACATGACCTTATATAGAAAATCAAAGTGATGTAGAGATCTGTGATGAACCTTTAACAGAATATTTAACTTTGGTTGGAAGCATTGGAGAAAATAAGTTTATTACCTTGATTTTTTCTTGATTAAAATCATGGAATGAATTTAGGGAGAGGAGGGAATAAATAAATATATATTTACCCAAAATACTGAAGATTCCTTTTACATAGTTGTCTTAATATATACATTCATGCTGTTCTTGAATATGAAAATCTCTGCAAATGTGGGGAATTAAACAAAGTAATGTTTATGTTTATCACTTTTAAACATGTTGAGGGGGGGGAGGGAGGGAGGGAGAGAGAGAGAGACACTGTAAAGCATATGCATAAAAATATGCATAACTTTGTCTACAATCTAACACACTTCTTCTACCCATTTCTGTAGTACTTTAAAACAAATTCTAAGATTTTTTTTTAAATGTCCATGTTGAGTATCATTGCATGTCCGTGTTCCCATGTCACTGTTTGCAAGGCTAGCATATCTTTCTGATTCAATCTGAAAGAGGAATGCCAGAAATGTAGTCTTGAAAAATTGAAATAAAGTAGGAAAAATTCTTAGTTTGGTATACTTTTCCTCCGGCATAGTTTCAATCTGAAAATATATACTGCATAATTATCAAGAACAATTTCTGTGGTTGACTTACTTGATATAATGACAAAAATCAACATTTCAAATGTGTTCATTCTTAATTTCTCAAATATAATTCTATTTCTATTAATGATTTATTTTTCCTAAAAAAAGAAATGGGACATATTATTAAATAAACATTAGTTATAATAAACAAACAAACAATTAAACTATAAGAAACAAACGCTTTCTGTGTTGTATAGACAAAAAAGCAGAATAAAAGTCCTGGAAGTTCAGGCTAGTTCTGTTCCCATATCGTCAGGGAAGCCTCCGGACGGTCCCTGAAGCCTTTGGAACGCTTAAAATGACCCTCCGAGCAAACCGGAAGTGACTCAACATGGATAGATCTTTGCCCTCCAGATGGTGAAGAAGAGGAAGTTGGTATTGAAGAGCTGAAGTTCATTATCTTTTTACTCATTTCCACCAAGTTAATGAGCTTTATTGGCTGGGAAGTACAAAATTTTTGGGTTCTTCTATTCCTTAATCCATTTATGTGTAGGGTATTTGTAATGCAAAATGATCCTAAATAAAAACAAAAACCCAAAAACTGGGGAGAAAAACAGAAAAAGGAGAAAAAGGTTAAAAAAAAACTTCAGGCTCTTATGAGCCCGAATCCAATTGGTTCCAGATATTTGCAAAAAGAAAAAAGGAAAAAAAGGCAAAGATTTTAGCAGATCAGTCACAATATATATAATACTTTATTTACAGTCACAGACCAAAACACGACCACTACAAAAGAGACACAGCAGCCAGTCACCAAAACCCCAACTAAGGGAGGACTCAGCTCTCTCCTCTAATGGTCATGGCTCTCAAGAAAAACCTGGAAACCTGAGAGGTGATGTACAAGGAGACATCCCCAAGGCAATGCACAAACAAATCACAGCCATCAGGACCAGAGGGGACGATTTCAGGAAGAGACAGTAACCTTGATCTGTCCACGCTATACATAGGGCAAAATAGAAGGACATGCTCCGCTGTCTCAACCTCGGCTCTGTCACAAGGGCACAGCCGCTTATTAATCGGGAGCCTCTTGTAACAACCATCCAGAAGTGCTGAAGACAAGACATTGAAGCAAGCTAGGGAAAAAGCTCTTCTATACTTGGGAATGGTTAGGGTATAAAAATAGGAAGCCATCCTCAATCCATAGTTATTAACTTGGTTGAGAGTCAGGGGGGAGCAAGTTTTATTGGCTCTTGCTCGTAGATATTGTAAATCAATGTCCACAAGGCGTTGGACTATCCTAAATTGGGCATCCTTGAGGTCATAGTTTCCCAAGGCATCCTCCATGAAACCTAGCAGATGAAGTTTCTTCAGCAGCTCTTTCTCCCAGCGAGAAATATGGGAGTCTGTGAACACCAGGGAGAGGTAGCTGCCAAGAACTGCCAGAAAGAGCATCCGAAACCACAATTTAAAGGTGTTTGTTTATCCAGGCCCTACATTCCACCGATCGAATGCCTAGTTCCAGGTTTATCGGGGCAAAACCAACACAAGGGGGAAGACCCAGAAGTTTTCTAAGGAAAGCAGCCTGGGTTCTTTCAATGCAATCCTTGAAGCCCCGTATCCATATGGGAATGCCATAAAGAGTTTGGGCCAGCGTTTTGGCTTTGTAAATATGTAGGGCAGATTAAGAGGGAATGAATTGGCCACCCTGGGTATAAAAGAATCTTAAAAGAACTCAGCCTCCTGATGACTACAGGAGGCCGAGTTCAGCACCTGGGTTCGATGTCTAGTCCAGGCACCAGTGTTCTGAAATTGAATACCTAGATACTTAAAATGGAAAACCTGCTTAACAGCGTTGCCACTGATATCCCAGTTATACAATTTCCGGGCTCTAGTAAACACTAGTACTTTTGATTTATCATAGTTAATAGCCAAATGGTTTTCAGCACAGTAAGACCCAAATGCAGAAAGTAATCTTTTCAGTCCTGGCCTTGACAATGAAAGGAGAACCGCATCATCAGCGTAAAGAAGAAGCAGGATCTTTGTAGTTGTCAGCTTCGGGGCGTGGGACTGAATATGTCCGATGTAACCAGCCAGGTCAGATAAAATATATATTAAACAGAAGAGGAGCCAGAACACATCCCTGCCTTACTCCATTCTTAATCGGGATAGGATTAGAAAGTTCTCCCTGCAGACCACACCTGACCTGGCTGGAGGTCTGATTGTACAAGGACCTAATTAAGAACAGCAAACGTCTGTCAATAGAACTTTTAAGCAGTTTTGACCACAACAAACCCCTAGGGACTGAGTCACATGCTGACTTTAGCTCGATGAAAGCAGTGAAGAGTTTGCCACCTGTATAGTAGTATATTTGTCGACCAGGTGCGCTAGGGCAAAGCAGTGATCTAGTGTGGCACAGCCCGATTTGTTAAACCCAATTTGTTCAGCACCAATGATATTGGATTCCTCAACCCAAGTGAGGAGTCTGCGATGGAGGTATTTGGAATACAATTTCCCAATAATGGAGAACAGGCTTATGGCGCGATAGTCAGCTGGGTTGTTTCTATTTCCTAACTTAAAAACTGGCACAATAATTGCTAAGCTCCAGGAGGAAGATACTCTGCCAGAGGAATTAATATATGTAAAGAGTCTTGCCAAAAGAGGAATCCACCATTCAGGGTTGGATTTTAGCAGATCAGGGGGAATAGCATCAGGGCCAGGAGCTTTGCCTGACTTAAGTTCGGAGATAAACTTGGTGATCTCAGCATGGGTCACAGGTTGCCAGTCAGGGGCTACAGGAGACAGCTGTGGGTCAGGCACGGTTGAACTTGCTGATGCTTGGTAAATTGCCAAGAAATGGTTTTCCCAGTCTCTGTTAGAGATGCAGCATAGAGGGAGTTCCCGATGGCCCGGCAAAAAGCTGGCAGCAATTTGCCAAAATAGTCGGGTGTCCTTCTGCTGGATAGAGAGGAGAAGTAAATCCTACTTCTCTCTCTCTTTAGCTTTCTTTTTCTTAGCAATTAAAACTTTGTACTCCTGCTTCAGGTGGTGGTTGTCCTCTGGCAGGCGTTGGTCCCCTCGGTTGCAGTACAGCAGGTAAACCCATTTAATCTGGTTCCTAAGCATCAAGCAGTCTTTGTCAAACCAAGTATTACTTCGTGATTGATATAGACCACTCGGTCCACAGACAGCTCCAAGCTCCCTTTGGACACTGTTAATTAGTGATTCAAAAGCCAAGACTATCTCCGAGCCACTGCTTGCTAGCACCTGATTATACAAGTTGAGACACTCCAGAGATGATAAAAAGGACTGAAACTTTTTTTCAATGTTGGGAGACCACAATAAAAGTCACAATAAAAATAGGAAGAGTAAGATTAAAAAAAAGGGCAGTTATGATCTTCAGGTTGTTTTTTAACTTAATCCAATTCACTATCATATGAAAACAGAATCAAAAATCCAAAAGGAAAAGGAAAGAAGAGAAAAAGAAAGTTACATCTATCAAAAAGGAAAAAGGAAAAGGAGAAGAAACACAGTTGCTTTAAGAAATATAAAAAGATTGAGCTAAGAGAGAGAAGAGGGGGAAAAAGCAAAAAGCAAAAAGTGCTAGGCATCAGCTGCCAAAAGCCTCTAATCGGCTAAAAATAACTAAGTCTAAGGAGGAAGCAATTAAATGGGAAAAAGAAAAAAATAAAGGTAAATAGAAAAAGAAATCACAGCCACTACTGAGGTTCTCATGCTAAGTTTCAGACAGAGTTGTCAGTTCTCTTTTTCCAAGGTCACAACAAACTTATAGCTTTAAACTGCCAAGCTCTCTTTCAGTCCAGCCTCCGTTCACTGATAATATGTTTTCCCCACTATCAGCTGGCTCAAGGACTTTTTCTCAAAACACACATGCAGGGAAAAGAATCAAATGTTTCAAAGCCTCTAGGGGGCAGTGTTACTTATTTGTTATCACTAGATGATTCCTTTCCCCTGATTCAAAGGAAGACCAAAAAAATCCATAAAGAAAAAGAAAACAATAAAACATTAGAAGGAGAAAAGTACAGAGAAAGAAGTCTTAGTCAATGAAAATGTTTATGCCAGCATTTAAAAGGAAAAAAAAAGAAGAGGAAAAAACCCAATCCAGTTTAAAAAATAACGGGCATTGTAAAAGTAAAAAAAAAAATCTCACTTTAAAAAGGAAGAAAATAAAAACAATCCGTTTGACTTTCTGGTCAAATCTCACCGCTTCTCTACTTTCTGACTTCAACTTCAATTTTATTTTTAGTCTTTTAGGGTGTTCTCTCAGATGTTAATAAATAAAAAAAAAATCACCAAAATGACATGCTTCTCTTCTGTTTCTCTTCTGTTCGGGAGCTGTCCTGATTTCAGGAGCTATATGGCTGCCACACTGTTGCCGACAAGAAACAGCTACTCCTGGGTCAAAGGGGGACTTTATCCCTGAGATCAACAGGATGTGCCCCTCTCTATCACTGTCTCTTCGGGCCAGTTTAGGTTCAAAAGAACCATCCAGCAGCAGAGATATCAACAGCAATCTTGGAGCTACAAGTTTGCATGTCATCTCATCCGGACGTCAGCCTTGCCTCCTCCATATAAATATCATATAGGAAAATTCTATAACACATTATACTGAACTTTGTTAGGAACAATTTATAATTTATGAGTAAACTATGACAGAACTCAAAAACTGTATGATTAAAGGGATGCAGAATTTCAATACAGTTAAAGGGATGCAAAAGAGGGAATTTTACTGTGAATGTAAAATAGACTTACTATTGATTATTTTTAAAAAGAGCACAACATATTTTACCATTGGTAAATCAAGGATAAAATATGAGGAAAAAAAGAATGACTAACCAAATTGTGGAAGAAAATCTTCATATTTTAAAGCATGGGGAAATGGCTGCTAGAGATTAAATATTTCATTACTACTCTCCCAACAGCATGAAATAATGTTTTGATCAATTGCCGGCTTATCACAGAAGACCATGCAGGCAGAAAACCATATTTTTATTTTTAATGTTGCCTTTTTATATTGGCTAGCTGATGAGTATGTATGGCTAGCTGATGAGAGGTAATTGCTTGAAATAGATCTATACTAGTCTCCCTTTATTTATTTATCAGTACAAATACAACATGTGTGTGTGTGTGTGTGTGTGTGTGTGTGTGTGTTTTCGTAGATTTTCACGGGTGTAGGTATGCTGGTTTTGTTGTATTCGGGTCTTTTCCCGTGTAAGGTTGAGATTGTCTTTGCAACGTTTAGGCAGGAGTCTTCGCCACTAAGCCACAGGCTCTCCTCCTTTATCAGCTGAGCCAGGGAAATAGGTATGCATTTGTGCTTTACCCCCTGGTATGCCCAAATATGGGAGGGAGCTCACTACTCCCCCTTTCTGTCCTTTCAGCTCATTACAGAAAACCACCCAGGCAGAAAACCATATTTTTATTTTTAATGTTGCCTTTTTATATTTGTGTTGTATTTGTGCTGATAAATAAATAAAGGGAGACTAGTATAGATCTATTTCAAGCTATTTAGCTCTCATCAGCTAGCCATACACTTACTGGGATTTGAACCTGGGCTGTATTACATATTAGGCAGGAGTCTTAGCCACTAAGCCACAGGCTCTCCTCCTTATCAGCTGAGCCAGGGAAATAGGTATGTATTTGTGTTACAACCCCTGGTATGCCCAAAATGGGAGGGAGATATAGATAGATAGATAGATAGATAGATAGATAGATAGATAGATAGATAGATAGATAGATAGATAGATATATTCTGTATGAAAACAAATAATAATGCAAAGATGACATTTTTCATTTAAACAAAAAGGCATAACTAATTTCTTTTTGTTTGTCATTTAGCTCTATTTCTTTGTAATCACAAAATTTAATGCTAAATTCTTCTGCAAAGCCAAAATTTAATTAACTAGCTTTAATGATACATAACACCTTTATAATTAATTTAATTTCACAATGAGAATAAAACTAACTCCTGAATCAAAATCATCATTTTTTTTCTTAAAAAATAAGAATATAACTTTTCAATCATAGAAGTTCAGGTATATTTCAAAAATTTCAGGAAATTGAAAGTATACCCTAAAATACACATAATTAAAAATATTTCTGTATGGTGTGTGTATGGGGGGAGGGGACAGAGAATCAGCTTGCAGAATGCTCTTTTGAGTTCCTTGTTTCTCATGCTATAATCCAAAGGATTCATGACTGGTGGCATCACCCAGTGAAACAAAGAAATCAAGGTATTTGATGTTGATTGGGAGCTCTCATGTATGCAAAGGTATCGCATATTATAAACAAAGAAATGACTATGAGAAGAGGTAAACAGGTAGAGAAGGCTTTTCACTTCCCTTGAGCAGATGGCATTCTCAAATCTGTTCGAAAGATCTGAACATAAGAAAAAGCAATTAGACCATAATAAACAAAACCTAAAGAAGAAGCAAAGATTAGTGCCTGTTCTACTGCAATATGAAACTTTGAGCAAGAGATCTTGAGTAACTGAGGAATTTTGCAGAAGAACTGGTTGATGATTCTGGAACAGAACTCCAGTGTAACTAAAATTCCCATATGTAGTGTTGACCAAAACAACATCTATATATGCTTTTTTGTTCATTATTATCTCATAATGCAGTGGTTTGCAGTTGGCTGCATAACAATCATATGTCATGATACCCAGGAGAAAGAAATGAGACATGATGAAGAAAACAAAGAAGAAAACTTGGCAGAGACATCTAGAGTAAGAAATGGCTTCAGGGTTCACCAAGGAATTCAGCAAAGACTTGGGAACTATGACCGAGATTATTTTATTAATTTTTTTTATTATTATTCGTATTTATAGACCGCCCCTTCTCCCAAAAGGGACTCGGGGCGGTGTACAGTCACTAAAATGCGTTATAAAATACATACATAAAACAGTTAAATAATTAAATACGTAGGTGGAGGAGGTTGCAAGACTGTATATAGAATAATAAATATAGTACATTAAAAGCTTATTAAAACCCCAAACCCAATTAAAATAGAATAAATCCCCGGGAGGTAAAACTAAGAAAGTGCCAGGCCAGCTGATTGAAATAGGTGAGTCTTTAACTTTTGCCGGAAGGAATGGAGGTCGGTGGTAGTTCGAATGTCTGGGGGGAGGTCATTCCAGAGGGTTGGGCCCATCACAGAGAAGGATCTACTCCTAGGTGTCGCCCGCTGGCATTGCCTAGCAGACGGCACCAGGAGGAGCCCCTCTCTGTGTGAGCGGATAGGTCGCAGGGACGTGTGTGGTAGGATGCGATCCTGCAGATACCTAGGTCCTATGCCATGGAGCGCTTTAAAGATGGTAATCAGTACCTTGAAACGCACCCGAAAGGCCACAGGTAGCCAGTGCAGCTCGCGCAGGAGAGGTGTTACGTGGGAGTAACGAGTACTTCCCATAATAACCCGCGCGGCTGCGTTCTGAACTAGCTGCAGTCTCCGGATGCGTCCCAAGGGAAGCCCCATGTAGAGAGCATTGCAGTAGTCCAGGCGAGACGTCACCTGCGCATGAGTGACCGTGCGCAGGGCACTCCGGTCCAGTAGGGGGTGCAATTGGCGCACCAGGCGAACCTGGTGGAACGCCCCCCTTGCCTCGGCTGCCACATGGTCCTCCATTGACAGCCGGGCATCAAGGAGGACGCCCAAATTGCGCGCCCGCTCCACAGGGGACAGCTGTTCGCCCCCTATGGCCAGCGATGGGGTCAGCTGGCTGAACCGAGGCGCCGGTACCCACAGCCACTCAGTCTTGGAGGGGTTGAGTTTGAGTCTGTTGTCCCCCATCCAGACCCCGACGGCTTCCAAACACCGGGACATCACTTCGACAGCCTCGTTGGGGTGGTTTGGGGTTGAAATATACAGCTGAGTATCATCAGCGTAAAGATGGTACTCAACCCCAAAACCACGGATGATCTCGCCCAGCGGCTTCACATATGCGTTGAACAGGAGAGGCGAGAGGACCGACCCCTGTGGCACCCCACAAGTGAGTGGCCTCAGGGACGACCTCTGCCCCCCTGTCAACACACATTGCTTCCGGTCGGAGAGGTAGGAGCCGAACCACCGCAAAACGGTGCCTCCGACTCCCATCCCCTCCAACCGGCGCAATAGGATACCATGGTCGATGGTATCAAAAGCCGCCGAGAGGTCTAATAGGACCAGGATAGAGGAACAACCCCTATCTCTGGCCCTCCAGAGATCATCAACCAACGCGACCAAGGCTGTCTCAGTGCTGTGCCCGGGTCGGAAGCCGGACTGGCGTGGGTCTAGATAGTCGGATTCGTCTAGGTGTCGTGGAAATTGCTGCGCCACCACATTCTCAACAACCTTCGCCAAGAAGGGGAGGTTGGAGACTGGACGATAATTAGCTAGCTCCACTGGGTCGAGCGAAGGTCTCTTGAGCAAGGGTCTCACCACCGCCTCTTTCAAGGCGGTAGGTAAGTATCCCTCACCCAATGAGGCGTTCACCAGGCCCAGGAGCCAGCCTCGTGTCACCTCCCAGGCTGCCAGTACCAGCCAGGAGGGGCACGGGTCCGTTAAACATGTGGTAGGTCGCAGCCGTCCACGCAACCTGTCCAAATCCTCGGGGGCAACAGAGTCAAACTCCTCCCAGAATGGTCTCTCAAGACTCGCTGTTGGCAGCTCGTCTGGTCCACTGACGGAGGCCCACCCGCTCCGGATCTGATCGATTTTGTCCTGAAGATATTCTCCAAACTCCTCTGCTCTACCCTGTAAGGGTGTCTTCCGCGAGATGGAGCCAAGATCTTGCAATTATAGATTGACTGGAAAAAAATACATTGGTGAATGGAGTTGATGGCTATAAACAATGATGATGATAAGATTTTCAATAAAAGCTACCAAATAAATTATTTAAAAAAACAACAATATGGATTACTCATAGTTCTTCAGTATCAGAGAATCCATGCAGAAGGAATTCAGTAACTCTTCACTTATTTTTCATTCTGCTTTTTGATTTCAGACCTTATAATAGGAGGTTTAACCTACAGCCTTTCTATGTACCTTTGGCAGTATTCATGCATGGTACAATGAAACATTCTTAAAACACTTTATGCAAAAGTGCAAGTTAAAAAGAGAGGTTTATCTAAAGGATATTAGTAATTATCCTTAGGGAGCTCATTTCTCAGAGGCCTAATTTATTTTAGGAGCCCTAGATTATTGGTTAGAACTTTATTCATACTGCTTTTAATCTACATGGCAAATAATATGCTAATTTTTGAGACTAGACTGAACTGCATTGGATTGGATTGGAATGAAATAGAATAGACCTTGGAGGACTTCCAGTCCAATCCGCTTCTCACGCAGGAGACTTATACCATTTCAGACAAATGATTGAAAGCCTTTTTGAAGACCTCTAGTGATAGAGCACCCGCATTTTTTTTCAGATTTTTTTTATTCTCTTAGGTACCATTATAAGTATACATTCACATAATTGTTATTCTTCTTTATATTTATCATTCTTATACATTTATTATTTCATTTAATAGGTTATCATATACAGTTTGGGTTGCTTTGTTTTCCATCCCTTCCTCCTGTTATAACACCACCTTATTTTCCTTTTCTTTTCTCCCTCCCTCCCTTCTCTAATTTCTTCCTTCCTCCTCTCCTTCCCCTTCCTTTTTCCCTTACCTTTTTCCTACTCCTACTCTTCCTCTTCCCCAACCTACTCTCTCTCCTTCTCTTCCTCTCCCTTCTATCCTCTCTCCTTACCTCTTTCTTATTTCCGCCATCTTCCTCTCATTCTCTCCTACTCTTTCTTTTTCTTTTCTATTATTGTAGGTGTCACTTTTAGGTCTCAGTTTATGTTTCCTTGGGATGGTATTTCCACAAACCCAAATATAATTTGATATTATTTCTTATTCCCTTACCTTTGCTAATCTATCCTAAGTATACCCCCCCATATCATACATATATATGTGTGTGTGTGTGTGTGTATGTATTTGTGCTACAAACCCTGGTATGCCTAAATATGGGAGGAAGGTCACTACTCCCTCTTTCTGTCCTTTGGCTCATCGCGGAAGACCATGCAGACTGAAAACCATATTTTTATTTTTAATGTTGCCTTTTTATTTATCAGTACAAATACAACATTATATATATTATATATTATATATAACATTATATATCCAATTTAAAGCGACAGCATTTGTTTTTCTCCTTTGCTCCTTCTTTCTTTTTCTTTTTCTTCTCCTTCCCCTCCTTCCTCCCTCTCTCCCTTCCTCCCCCTCTCTCAAACACACACACACACACACACACACACACACACACACACACACACACACACAGAGAGAGAGAGAGAGAGAGAGAGAGAGAGAAGTTGGATTGGACTATCTCTCCTACCCCTTCACTCTCTCACTCACTCTCAAACAAACCCCCCCACACACAAAAGTTGGATTGGATATCTTTTCCAGTGGCTTGAAAGCAGCTCCTCTGCCATCCCCCACCCCCATTCCCCTGCTGCCTTTCCCAAACTCCTACACCATTGCAAATGCAGCCTGCTGTCTGGGTGGGAAATGCCTGGAACACAATAAAGCCCACCCACCACCTCCTGCTGGCAGGCTGGGGTGAGAGGAGAGGCAGAGAAGCCGGAGGGGAGCCGATCCAAGCCTTCCAAAAGAAAGTGGCTGGGGGGAAGTGTGTGTACTACAGCATGGCTTTTTGCCTGGCTTCCTGCCTCCTCCTGTGGTCTCCTCAGTGCTCGCTTGTGCTCTCCCTCCCCAAGTGTAGTTTGATTGCAGGTGGAGCCACGTTGCCTTTTCAAACTTGTAATCAGTGAAGCTGGGCTAGATTTTTATATAGTTTTATCCAGCTGTGTGTGTGTGAGAGAGAAATGAATGGGGGCCTGGGGAGGAAGTCACTACACTTGGGGAGGGAGAGCACCAGTGAGGAGACCACAGGAGGAGCACGAAGCCAGGCAAAGAGCCATGCTGTAGCACACACACCGGCCCCACAACGTGGCTCTGCCTGCAATCAAACTACTCTTGGGGAGGGAGAGCACAAGCGAGCCAGGGTCCTTCCCTCCAGCCTTTGCCCAAAGCCCTGCACAGCACCAGGAGGATGAAGTTTGAATTCCTCCCCCTCCCTCCAACCCACACGTACCTTTTCCAGCTATTTTTAACAGTTAAGCAGAGTCATCCACGGTGAGGCAGTAACTAGCTCAGCTTTTTCCTTTTACTTTTTTTTTCATGATGAGAGTGGTGAGGCTGTGCCTCACTTACCTCACCTGACTGCACATCACTGATATATATATATATATATATATATATATATATATATATATATATATGTATATGTATATGTATATGTATATGTATATGTATATGTATATGTATATGTATATGTATATGTATATGTATATGTATATGTATATGTATATGTATATGTATATGTATATGTATATGTATATGTATATATATGTATATGTATATGTATATGTATATGTATATGTATATGTATTTGTGTTACAACCCCTGGTATGCCCAAATATGGGAGGAAGCTCACTACTCCCTCTTTTCTGTCCTTCGGCTCATCACAGAAAACCATCCAGGCAGAAAACCATATTTTTATTTTTAATGTTGCCTTTTTATATATATATATATTTGTGTTGTATTTGTGCTGATAAATAAATAAAGGGAGACTAGTATAGATCCATTTCAAGCTATTTAGCTCTCATCAGCTAGCCATACCCTTACTGGGATTCGAATAATATGTAAGTCCAGGTTCGAATCCCAGTAAGGGTATGGCTAGCTGATGAGAGCTAAATAGCTTGAAATGGATCTATACTAGTCTCCCTTTATTTATTTATCAGCACAAATACAACACAAATATATATATTTGTGTGTGTGTGTGTGTGTATACATATATTTTATAATATATAATACATATTTTTCCTTTTCTGTTTTCCCCTTCTTCCCTCCCTTTTTCAATATAACAGGACACCCACAATTTTTAAAACCAAGCTATTTCATTGGTTACTTTTCCTTACCGTTAGGAAATTTCTCCTTAATCCTAGGTTGCTTCTCTTCTTGGTTAGTTTCCATCTATTGTTTCTTGACTTCTCTTTTGGTGCTTTGGAATATAGTTTGACACCCATCAAAATAGGGGACCCTCAAATATTGAAACACAAGATAATTTCAGTTCAATAACTTCAGTTCAAAAACAAAAGCAAATTGCATAAATGTTTTTTTTTTGTAGTTTTGATTACATATTCAAAGTTGCTTGTAAAGAGTTGTACTAGTGCAAGGAACTAGGATAAAAAAGTGGAGGATTTTTAAGAAGAAATGTATATTACTCCAGGTAACATCTACATGTTTTTTTTAAAAAAAGCTAAGCACAAATTATTAAAGAATAGTTAAATTATTTCTACTTATTTGGTCAAAGACCAGCAAAATTAAAAATAATGAAACTTATTAGGAGAGATCCAACTGTGAATTAAGGAGAAATTTCCTGACAATGAGAACATCTTCAGTCCATAAGGCAGAATGCTGATTTTTTTTCAAAGAACAATAGTCTATAATTCACTGGATAAATATGGAAAATTGGCTGAAATAAAGGTTACTTTATCAACAAGTTTATTTTGGGCAAATGGGTAGATTTGGATCATGTACATTTTTCATAGCCATTCCATATGGACAATTCTCAAATCATTTTTTTTTTCACATTACACTGTATAAATACATATTCTTGGCTGAAAAAATGTTTTCTTGGATCCTAAGTTGAACCTCCACTAGTATCTTTCATAAATACTCTTTATCTTGATGAAGTCTTTTCTGTATTAAATACACATGCCAGGTTTTCTGAAATAATATAAAACCATGTCTACTTATTTAGTCACACACACACAGAGACAAACATATTTACTCTTTTATATATCTTCAGTGTTGGTTTAGCACTGAGCCTAGTTTGTTTTAGCATCCCTAAATCCATGTTATTGTAAAAAAATGTACATAGAGTTTTGTTCATACTTCTTTTAATGTATACAATTTATGCACTTGCCTTTCAGACTTCTTTGACTGGAGCACTAGATAAATTTTATGCTAACTTCAGTTTCAAAACTAAATGCACAACGCATGATTATTTGTTTATTTGTCTTTGTTTTCATCATTAAATCTTCACTTTCATTGCATTAGTTTGTAGTGATTATTCTTGAGCAGCAAGTTTTAAATCTTCAATATCTTTTTTGATGGTTCCCATCTTAAGCCATGCCAATGTCAAGTTGATATCACATTTTCCTTCAACATTTTCCTAGTGCTGTCCATGCAAAGCTTTGGTTTTTCATCCATTAGGCCTGTCATCAAAAATGTACAAATATTTTTGCTGATTCCAAAGTTTTCCAGACAGGTGTTAATCCAGCTATGGGGTAATTAGTCAAATGCCTTCTTGTAATCAATCCACACCCTATTTAAATTTGTTTTATTTATTTTGTTTGCATTTTTAGTACCATTTTATCAATGAGCAGCTGATCTTTTGTTCCTCTTACTTTTTTTATAATTTCCTTTTTGTTCTACTGGATACAAACTGTTTTCCATGAGATGATTGAATGCTGAATTTGCCAGTATTCTTGTAAAAAGTTTGAATGTTGCATGGACAGCACTTGAAAAATATTAAAGGAAAATGCGATGACAACTTTGCTGAATTTGCCAGCATTCTTGTAAAAAGTTTGAATGTTGCATGGACAGCACTTGAAAAATATTAAAGGAAAATGCGACGACAACTTTATATGGGCATGACAAGATGGGAATCATCAAGAAAAATGGAAGGTTTAATATTGGCTGTTCAAGACAAGCACTTCAAATGAATGCCATGAAAGTGAAGATAGAAAAATCCACTGACAATCCAAACTGCTGACTTTGCAATGAGAAAGTCGAAACTGTTTCACATTTAATACACGAATGCATCAAAATTGCACAAACTGATTACAAAGCTAGACACAACTGAGTTGCTAAATTAATCCACTGGTCATTATGTTAAAAATATGACTTACATCTATCCAAAAAGTCATGGTAACATAAAGTGGAAAAAAGTTATTCAAAATGAGAAAATGAAGATATAGTGGACTTTCAAATACAAATGGATCATCATTTGGAACACAACACGTCAGATATCACAGTTGTTGAAAATAAAAACATATAATTTATTGATATTGCAGTACCAGGAGACACCAGAGTCGAAGAAAAACTGGAAAGAATCATGAAATATTACAACCTTGTCATCAAAAACACATGATTTTGGATGAAATATGTAGAAAAAACTTTGCAAATAGCTCAGTTATAATAGAATATGTCTAAAAACAAATTCCAAATAATACTCCAAATACCCGTGGGTTTTTGGCTTATCTTAAAAAAGCTAAAGAGTTTTTAGTAATGGTATTATATGTTACCTCTGCTACATAGTCAAATTTATTTTTTATGTCTTATTACTTACTAGCTGAATACTGATGCTCCACTCTGAAACTATGTGATCAGGCTTCATAAATCAACACTTGCAGCTTGAAAATTACTGAGTAGTTATTGTCAGGGATGTAATCCCAGGCTTGATTTGCCAATGTATATTAAGCTATGATTATGTTACTGTTACTTTAAATGCTTAAGAGATTAATTGGTTTGTTATCTCAAGCAGCCATAAGAGGGAGCCAGAATGGTTGTTAGATCTCTCTCTCTCTCTGTTTTGTTTGGTGTATTACTGAGGTATTGTGGTTTGTTACTGTTAGTTACTTTGTGGGTTAAACTGAGAATATTGATAATTGACTGACTGAACTGTGTATGACTTGGACTGTAAACTGAACTCTGAATACCTCTATATTTCTACATAGTAAACTACTATATATTTATACTATTCAGTGTCTCTGTATGCTGGTTTGTGCGTGTTATTCCATATAACTCTCATTACGCTTCTCTGCATACTCGCTCTTCTAACGGGGAGCTTAATTACTTAACACTGGTTATGGGCCCAGTGTACCCTGTGTGCCCAGAGTGTACCAGACATAGCTAAAAAGAGAGTTGGTGTTGATATGCATTACCGTATACAGATAGCTGTTTAGTTTATAAGTGTTTACTATTATGGAGAAGATGGCAAATGCACTATGAGCAAATTTATCACGGATAACCCGGTTGGATGGAACAAACTATGTTTCCTGGTCAATGAAGTGCAGCTTACTTCTGCGTACTGAAGGATTGTGGGATGCTGTACAGAATCCACCGGACATGACTTCTTGGAATCCAGATGACGAGGATGATGCCAAGAAAATAGCAGAGTTTCAAAGATGCAACGAACGGGCATTGTGTATAATTGGTCTAATGCTGTCTGACCAACAATTAGTTCATATTCATGGGGAGAATTCTGCAGCAAGATGTTGGGAGAATTTGAAGAAGATATATGTATGTGACAATGTAGGTGCACATATACAACTTACCCAAAAACTGTTTAGGGCACGTCTTCTGAAGGGAGAAGACATGTTAGCTCATTTAAACTTTGTGAAAGGAGTTTTCCAAGAGCTACATGAAAAAGAACTTATTTTCTCAGAGTTACATCAAATTTACATCATTCTGTCATCACTGGATGAGAGTTATGATGATTTTGTAGCATCCCTCAAGGTCCTAACCCGAAATGAACTAACATTGACTGACATAACTGCATGCCTGTTGGAAGAGTCCAGAAGAAGCTTGGAAAGAGAGCAACTGAGAGAGAAACCACCACAACGTGAAGAGTCACCTTCAACTGCCTATACTGTTAGAAAATGTTTTTCATGTGGGGCTAAGGGGCATAGAGCTAAATTCTGTAAAAATGCTAAACAACAGAATACTAGAAAGGCTAAGAAATATGATAATGTCAACTTAGGTATGTCTACTTTAACTATCTCTAGAAATGCACCAATAAGCCATGATTCATGGGTTGTTGATAGTGGAGCATCATAGCGCATTACTAGAAATAAGAATTGTTTTTAAAAAATGTCTGCCAGCAAGCAACATGTTTCTTTGGCAAATGGATGGAAGGTGAAAGCATCTGGTGAAGGTATGGCAAGGTGTTCATTTGTAAATGAACATTTATCCATGTTGTATATGCCTAAACTGAAATTTAATTTGTTATCAGTAAGAGCTCTAGTTAAGATTGGCTATGTGGTAACCTTTAGGGGAGATAAATGTCTCATAGAGAAAGCAGGTAAAATGGTTACTGCTAATTTAAAGAATGGTTTTTATGTAATATCTGATGAAACTGTAGTTAATTCTGTATATACAAATGCTAAACAGCATGATGAATGCATACATCTGTTACATAGGCGTATGGGGCACATTAATTTCAAAACACTGCAACAAACTGAAAAATTGTCAGAGGGAGTGAATTTAAAACCTTGCAGTAAGTATTTAAATTGTAATGTATGTAGTAAGGAAAAGAACAGGGTTACTCCAGCAAACAGATATAATGGGTTTAAAATGAAGGAACCTCTAGAAGTAATATTTGCTGATTCGATTAGACGTATAAAACCCAGTTTTGGAGATGCCTCTTATGCATTGAGTATCATGGATCATTACTCAAGATATGGTTTCTGCTACTTAATGAGAGACAAGATGGAAACATTTCAACAATTTTTTAATTGGTTGAGATTTGCGGAAAGAAAGATAAAAAGCCAAGGTTATTACTGTAGTTACTGATAATGGGACCGGAGTTTACAAATTATAAGTTCCAAACAATGTTAAAAACAGCTGGTATTGAGCATAAACGTTCTGCTCCTTATAGACCTCAACATAATGCATTTGTGGAAAGGAGAGGGCAAACGTTACAAGCTATGACTAGAACCATGTTATCCGATTCAGGATTGCCTGAAACATTATGGGGTGAAGCCATGATGTGTGCTAATCATTTACTGAACAATGTTGTAAATGCTTCTACAGGAGAGTTTACTCGTTGGCATGGTAGGAAACCTGATTTGAGCTATTTGCACATGTTTGGTGTTCCTGCATGCATGCATATTCCAGCACAGATTAGGTTAAAGGGACAAACTCTTGCAAGGCAGTTAATATGTGTAGGTTATGACTCAAATCATAGATCTTATAGGTTCTGGGAACATGGGACAATTAAGATCTATCACAGTGCAAATGCAAAGTTTTTAGAGCATGTTGGTTGGGATAAACTGGAAATAAGCAATGATGAGGTAGTAATTGAAACCCAAGTAGACCAAAAGAATGTATCAGGAATACCAGAAATGTGTGATGAAGGGAAGGAGTCTACTCAGGAGGATGAGGTGAAAAGTCAGGAGGAAGTGATAAAGCAGGATGGCATTCAGGATAGTCCACCTATAAGCCCTGAGTTACCCAGAAAGTCAACCCGTGTAACGCGGCCACCTGATAGGTATCAGGCATCTGTTGCATGTCAAATAGATAAAGTTCCTGCAACGTATAATGAACTATCAATGTATCCTAAAGAGGAGCAAATAGTTTGGAAAGAAGCAATGAACAGAGAACTGAAATCTTTACAAGATCGGGAGGTATATGAGAATGTGAGATTACCACAGGTGAAAAGGCAATAGTGTGTAAATAGATTTATAAGATTAAATCAAGTGTAGATGGGACAGTTACCCATAAAGCTAGATTGGTAGCACAAGGTTTCAACCAGTCGCCAACTGATTATGATGAAGTGTTTGCACCAAGTTTAAAAGCCATAACATTGTGTGCATCATTAGTTTGGGCAGCTAAGCATGGATATGTAATAAATCATTTAGATTTTGAAACGGCATATCTTCATGCAACACACTATTTATTTAAAGAAACCTGAAGGGTTAAACACTGATAGCAACACTGATTGTTGGAGATTAAGAAAGAGCCTGTATGGTTTAAAACAGTCAGGTTACGAGTGGAATCAATGCATAGTGAAGGAATTAGCAAGGATAGGGTTTAAAGCTGGATTAGCTGATCCTTGTTTATTTAAGCTAGAAAGTGATGGTATGACTTCATTATTGTTATTGTTTACAGACAATATAGCATTGATTACTAAAACAGAGCAGAAGGCCATTGAAATTATTTCACTGTTAAAAAAGAGATTTAAAATAAAACATCTTGGTGAAATAAAGAAATATCTTGGATTGACGATAGGTAAGACTAGGGGAGGATATAAAATATCACAGGCTGATAAGATCAATCAGTTACTTAGGAATTACAAGATGGAACTGTTTAAAACTGCTAAAACTCCTATGAGTCAGGAATTTATCAATGATGATAACAAAAGCCCAGTGTTTGATAAGAATATTTATCAATCCCAAATTGGTAATTTGTCTTATCTAAGCAATTGGTCTAGACCAGATATTTCATATAGTGTCAATCAATTGGCAAGGTTTAATGCCGAACCCACTGAACGGCATTAGCAAGCAGCAAAACGTGTATTAAGGGATTTGAAACAGACAATACACTGTACATTATACTTAGAGCCTAAGGATGAGCTGACATTAACCGCATACACTGATACAAGTTTTGCAACTGAAGTTTCCATGCATAAATCTACATCAGGTATCGCGATATTCTTAGGAAAGGCATTGGTTGGATGGTGGTCTATCCATCAGAAGCATATAAGTTTGTCTGCAATGGTGGGCGAATTTTCATGTTTATCTTTGTTATGTACCGATTTAAGTTGTTACAAGCAACTACTGATAGATATGGGAATTAATGTTCCTGAGCCTATTGTTGTATATGAGGACAACCAAGCAGTGATCCAGATGGCAACAAATATTGCTGTAAAGACAAGGTCAAAGCATACTGACTTAAGATATATGAATGTACGGCAAAGTGTTAGTTGTAAAATGATTAAACTAGAATATTGTATGTCTGAAGAGAATGTTGCTGATCATTTTACCAAAGCACAAGGTACGGTCAAACATAAACAATGTTGTGATGTTTATGGATTAAGAATGTAAAGTTGTATGTAAATACATTGACAACCCAACAGGGGAGAGTGTTAGGGATGTAATCCTAGGCTTGGCTTACCAATGTATATTAAGCTATGATTATGTTACTGTTACTTTAAATGCTTAAGAGATTAATTGGTTTGTTACCTCAAGCAGCCATAAGAGGGAGCCAGAATGGTTGTTAGATCTCTCTCTCTCTCTCTGTTTTGTTAGAAGCTGGTTAGTATATTACTGAGGTATTGTGGTTGGTTACTGTTAGTTACTTTGTGGATTAAACTGAGAATATTGAAAACTGACTGACTGAACCATGTATGACTTGGACTGTAAACTGAACTCTGAAGGCCTCTATATTTCTACATAGTAAACTATTTTATTTTTATACTATTTAGTGTCTCTGTATGCTGGTTTGTGCGTGTTATTCCATATCACTCTCATTACACTTCTCTGCATACTCGCTCTTCTAACGGGGAGCTTAAACTTAACAGTTATGATCGTCCTCTCCTCTCCTCTCCTCAGGATTGCCCCACAGAAGCCTCTCCTCTCCCATTCTCTCCCTCAGGTTTGTCTCACAGAGGCTTCTCCTCTCCTCTCCCCGTTTCTCCTTCAGGTTTGTCTCACAGAGGCCTCTCCTTTCCTATCTCTCTTCTTTGCCTCAGGCATTTTTCACAGAAGCATCTCCTCTTCTTTTTTTAAAAAAAAAGTTTTATTCATAAATATTTTTTAATACAGTGCATTTTCAGAGTACCATTTACCAAAAAGAAAGGCCAGTAGAAAAAATAATAATAAATATTAACAGAGACATCGTCTATCATATCCCCTTCTCTCCCTCAGGCTTGCCCCACAGAGGCCTCTCCTATCTTATCCCCTTCTCTCCCTCAGATATCTCTCTAAATTCCCAACACACAGGCTGGATGAGTCACACACTGACCTTTATGTTTTCATTTGTATTGCCTGCTGCCAACAAAAAGAAGCATCTGAAATGAACTGGAACAGAGTCATCTGCAGGATCCAGAATGTTCATTATAGTGATGAGAGTAACATCACACTATTGTGACTTATGTTCCATGACTTTTATGTATGTGTATGATATTTCTATGCACAAAAAAGGGATGGACTTGTATAACAACAGTTTGTTTCTTGTCATTTCCCACCCGTGTCTCCAAGATGCCTGTGAACTGGACATAGTATTATAATCATTCACAATGTATTAGTTTTATATCCCACCTCAGGAGTGTAATTGTAGAGTTTATGAACCCTTGTTTCTGATTAGATATGTTGTTCATCTCAATATCCTTCATCTAACGAATACAGAATTTTCCACAATTAGTGAATGAGCTATCGAGGATCAAGTATTCAAGCCAGAAATGTATTAATTATAAAACAATAATGCATAGCAAAAAGAAATAGAAATGATACAAAATGAACACAAGGGACCTAGGAAACAGGTTAATACTCATAGTAACAGCTCAATGCTAGTAATTTTTAATTTTTTTTAAAAAAATGGGACTACTTTAATTAATATATTATTTTCTTCAGAACCATATAAAATAGAATCAAGCAACATGTGTGTGTGAAGCATGTATTTATTTCTACATTTTAAAGTTTTAAATACTTTTTGTCTTTTACAAACCTGATGGTTGAGAAGATCTTGGAATTTGGTTTTACTACTTTAATATCCTTTCAACTTATACAGATCCAATTGTTTGGCAATTGCAATTAACAGGTGCATCACCCACAAATTAAACTTTTCTCTCTGTGCTCTCATCACTGGTTTGCATTAACTTTCAGAATGAATCCCACAGGAATAAAGTTTTTAGTCTCTGCTGGGAACAAATTCTGATGAACATTACACTTTTATTCATAATAATATATGTCCATAGATGTCACTTGATATACAAGTGTAGAAAAACCTTTTGATTGTCTGAAGGAGAAAAAGAGAGGAAAGGATGATATGTAGCACACATGGCTTCATGAATGAGCAGAACACATTGATTTGAATGGACTGAAAGCTAGAGAAGAAATTCCATCTGGAAATAAAATGTAAGAAAAGAAAAAGTAAGATTTATGTTTTCATAATTTTACTGATATGTTGGATATTGTTCTTAAAACAGAATGCAAGTTTCTATGTACTCAATTGTTTATAAAATATTTAAATAATATAAACAAATGAACAAACACAAGGCCTGAAGTACATTCAAAAAGAGAGAAAAAACTACAGATATACATTCTAGGATTTGCATTCCGATAGTCAAGTATCTAGCAACATATGTAAACATATGCAGAGCTTCAAAATGATAATTCTTGTTGCTTTATAGTTTTCTTTCATATTCTTTTATATTTTAATACAATTTATTTCTTTTTCTTTTTATCTCCTTTTAGAATGAAAAATGACCCCATATACTGTACAATATTTAATTATTGCTTCCCTACATTTTGTGTTAGGCCAAGGAAATGACAGATTCTAGAATTTTCAGCAGTATCTTCTTAATAACATGTAATTTATGATTTAGAAAATATTGTTAATTATTCTATTAATTATTTGCAGAGATATTCTTTAATAACATATTTATCTTATGTGGATAAAAGCCCTGAAAATATTCTTTGATCACGAACCTCCAATAAACGTTTTATAAGTTTTTTCATGTCTCCCCCACATCACCAGAAGTGTTCATATTCAAATGCAAATGTTACTTTATAAGAGATTGTGGTTTTAATATATCTTTTTGTTTTCTTACAGCAGACATATTCCCTCTTGATAATTAATTTTGGGAAATGGCAAATCAATCATTCATCTCTGAATTTCTGCTCCTTGAATTTTCAGCTATCAGAGAACTGCGAATTGCACATTTCTGTTTATTTCTGACTTTATATTTAGGGACCCTAACAGGGAATCTTGTTATCATCTCTGCTGTAGTTTTTGATTACCATCTCCACACACCCATGTACTTCTTTCTAATGATTTTGGCCATCCAGGACGTTGCTTCTGTCTCCGTTCTTATCCCTAAAATCATGATCAATTATGTGCTGAACAACAAGATATATTTCTTATTCTGGATGTGTTACTCAAGTCCTTTTCTTTATCTCCTTTATGGCTTGTGATGTTGCCCTTCTTACAGTCATGGCCTATGATCGCTATGTTGCCATTTGCAACCCTTTGCAATATGAACTGATAATGAATAGGAGAGCTTGCATACAAATGATTGGAAGTGTGTGGATTGCTGGTTTCTTCTATGGTGGGATACATACTGGGGGCACTTTTGCATCACCATTCTGTTCCAATGTTGTCAATCAGTTCTTCTGTGAAATCCCACAGTTACTGAAGCTTGCTTGCTCTGATTTATTCCTAGCTGAAATTGGAGCTCTAAGTTTTAGTGTTCTAGTTGTGGTTGGTAGTCTTATTTTCATTGTGGTTACCTACATACAGATCTTCTCTGCTGCCCTGAGAATTCCTTCTGTTCAAGGGAGAAAAAAAGCATTTTCTACCTGTCTACCCCATGTCACTGTTTTATCTGTATTTGTAACTTTTGGGTGTTTTGCTTATCTTAGATCCCCACCTCAGAAACCTTCTCACCTGGATTTGGCAATTACTATAATGTACTCCATTATTCCACCCATGCTAAATCCATTAATCTATAGCTTGAGAAATAAAGAAATTAAAAATGCTCTATCAAGGCTGTTACGTTTCTGAGATTCTTCTAAAAACATCTTGTTCATTTAGGTGCAGCTATGAATCTATGATTGTATAGCTTTTATATTAGGGAACTGATATAAAATGTTAATTTCAGCAATAATTGCCAGGCATATATAGAAAACCATGCATAAAACTTTCCTAAAATCTTATTAGTTACTGGTGTGGGGTGCATGCTGGAAATAAACATTTCTTCAAATGTATAGGTATATGAATATGTACATATGTATAGGCATAGCTATATCTATATCTATATCTATATCATCTATATCCATCTGTCTGTCTGTCTGTCTGTCTGTCTGTCTGTCTGTCTGTCTGTCTGTCTATCTATCTAAATTTATATATGTATCTTAAAGCATATATTTTATAAAGTCCTTTTTACTATATCTATATCTACATTTACAGGTGAAACATAATTTTATAATTGTGATGATTATGGTTTACAGCTCATGAAAATCCCAAATCCACAATCTCAGAAAATTAGAATATTACATGCAATCAATAAAATAAGGAGTGTACATAGAACAATATCAGACCTCTGAAAAGTCTAAGCATGCATAAGCACTCAGTACTTGGTTTGGGCCCATTTTGCAGCACTTACTGCCTCAATGTGGTGTGGCATGGAAGCTATCAGCCTGTGGCACTGCTGAGGTGTTATGGAAGACCAGGGTACTTCAATAGCAGCCTTCAGCTCTCCTCCATTGTTCGGTCTCATGTCTCTCATCTTTCTCTTGGCAATGCCCCATAGATTCTCTATGGGGTTCAGGTCAGGCGAATTTGCTGGCCAGTCAAGCACAGTAATCCCACGGTCATTGAACCAGGTTTTGGGACTTTTGGCATTGTGGGCAGATGCCAAGTCCTGCTGGAAAATGAAGTCAACATCCCCATAAAGCTCATCTGCAGAAGGAAGCATGAAGTGCTCCAAAATCCCTTGGTAGATGGTTGCATTGACCCTGGACTTAATGAAGCACAGTGGACCAACACCAGCAGATGACATGGCTCCTAAATCAACACAGACTGGACTTCAAGCATCTTGTAGTGTGTGCCTCTCCATTCTTCCTTCATACTCTGGGTCCTTGGTTTTCAAATGAGATGCAAAAGTTGCTCTCATCAGAAAAGAGGACTTTGGACCACTGAGCAACAGACGAGGTCTGTTTATCTTTAGCCCAGGTAAGACACTTCTGATGTTGTTTGATGTTCAGGAGCGGCTTGACAAGAGAAATACAACATTTGTAGCCCATGTCCAGGATCCATTTGTGTGTGGTACCTCTTGATGCACTGACTCCAGTCTCAGTCCACTCCTTGTGAAAGTCCCCAACACTTTTGAATGACCTTTTCCGGACAATCCTCTCCAGATGGGGTCATCCCTGTTGCTTATGCACCTTTTTCTTCCACACTTTTCCCTTCCACATAACTTTCTATTAATGTGCTTTGATACAGCACTTTGGGAACATCCAACTTCTTTTGCCATTACCTTTTGAGGCTTTCCCTCCTTATGGAGGGTGGCAATAATGGTTTTCTGCACAACTGTCAGGTCAGCAGTCTTTCCCATGATTGTGATTTCTACTGAACCACACTGAGAGACCATTTAAAGGCTCAGGAACCCTTTTCAGGTGTTATGGCTTAATTAGCTGATTAGAGTGGGACACTTTGAGCCTAGAATATTACACCTTTTCACAATGTTCTAATTTTCTGAGATTGTGGATTTGGGGTTTTCATGAGCTGTAAGACATAATCATCACAATTATGACAATTCATGGCTTGAACTATCTTGCTTTTCATGTAATGAGTCTATCTCATATATTAGTTTCACCTTTTAAGTTGTATTACTGAAATAAATGAACTTTTGCACGATATTCTAATTTTTTAAGTTTCACCTTTACATCCACATCAACGTCTATACGTCTGTCTGCCTGTCTGTTTGTCTGTCTGTGTTCATACACATACTCTTCAGATTGTTCCCCAATAGAATAGACATTTTTCAGAGGAAATATCTCAGTGTAACCCCTGCTAGAGCTAAAATATTGCTTATAAAATGTGAGCTATTCAGCTATTGTAACATCATAAATAAACCTACACTTTATTAAATCAATAAAAGTGAAAAGAGTCTTCTCCCACTATCCACGAAGAAAGATAAAATATCACAAATCACAAATCTAAATCAGAAAGTTTTTATTGTCTAATTTCCTAAACTCCTCCGGGCGATAAACAAAGTCAGAACAGGGCACATGCTATTTTGCCATTTGAAATGAAACAATCTGTGGATTGGACAATGTGAGCTCTTTGACAAAGATGTTTTGCTGGGTTCCTTTGTTTCTCTATCTATATCTATCTATCTAGCTCTATCTATATATCATCTCTATCATCTCTATCTATCATCTATCATCTATCTATCATCTATCTATCATCTATCTATCTATCTATCTATCTATCTATCTATCTATCTATCTATCTATCTATCTATCTATCTATCTATCATCTATCTATCATCTTTATTATCTACCTACTTGTTTGGACTGTTTCATAAAAACTTTTTTTTAAAATTTTAACTTTTAAAATACGTACAACTTGATCTTTATATAGAAAACCAAAGTGATGTAGAGATATGTGATGAACCTCTAACCGAGTATTTAACTTTGGTTGGAAGCAATAGAGAAAATAAGTTTATTACATTGATTTTTTTAAATTAAAATCATGGAATGAATTTAGGGAGAGTAGGGAATAAATAAATCTATTTTACGCAAAAGGCTGAAGATTCCTTTTACATAGTTGTTTATGTATACATTTATGCTGTTCTTGAATATGAAAATCTCTGCAAATGTGGGGAATTAAACAAAGTAATGTTTATGTTTATTACTTTTAAACATGTTCACAGAGAGGGAGGGAGGGAGAGGGAGGGGGGGAGGGAGGGAGGAAGAGGGGCTGTAAAGCATATGCATGAAAAATATGCATAATTTGTCTACAATCTAACACTCTTCTTCTACCCATTTCTGTAGTACTTTAAGTCAAATTCTAAAATATTTTAAATGTCCCTATTGAGTATCATTGCATGTCCGTGTTTCCATGTCACTGTTTGCAAGGCTAGCATATCTTTCTGATTCAGTCTGAAAGAGGAATGCCAGAAATGCACTCTTGAAAAATTGAAATAAAGTAAGAAAAAATTCTTAGTTTGGTGTACTTTTCCTACAGCATAGCTTCAATCTGAAAATATATATTGCATAATTATCAGGAACAATTTATGTGATTGACTTACTTGATATAATGACAAAATCAACATTTCATATGTGTTCATTCTTAATTTCTCAAATATAATTCTATTTCTATTAATGATTTATCATTTCTAAAAAAAAGAAATGCGACATATTATTAAATAAACATTAGTTTTAATAAACAAGCAACCAATTAAACTCTAAGAACCAAATGTTTTCTCTGTTTTATAGACAAAAAGCAGAATAAAAGTCCTGGAAGTTCAAGCTAGTTCTGTTCCCATATTGTTTTTCAATTATTTTATGAGATAATGTTATTTTGAATTGTTCTGTATAATTGTAAATTATCCTGAGGAACCAAGGGAGGGTTGAAAGGAATTGCCAGTGACAACACTATTGCCCAGGGGCACCTAAATGCCAAAAGTAATGAAACTCATTCTTGTGAAAGAAAATGCTGTTGACATGGCCCAATACAGAAGAAACGTCATTTAGTTTTAGTGTTGAATGTTGTAAGTCTATAATTTGTAGGTAGTTCTGACACAAATAAACAAATATCCTGAGAAATGCGTATGCTGCATTCTGATCAATATATAATATAAACTAAAGTAGAACATAAGAAAAAAAAATCCCTGAGTTGTAATTCAGAGATTCAAAAAAGGTTCATTGAAACCTTTTAACTATTTGTCTTGTTGACTGAAAGGAAAAGAAGAAACATGGAATATGACATAATTCTTCCTTTCTATAGGACAAAAGCCTTCCTTTTTATAAGTATTAGAGAATATGAAGCTCTTCATTATATATATTGATTTGAACTATTATTCAACTAATCATTTAATCTGTGAAAAACGTATGGATACTGCACAGAATTGAAATATTTCCCCAATAGAAAAGATAATGCAATAGAATGACAAAAAATTTAAACATGTTTGGATACAAACATAAGAAAATTTAGGTAGTAAACATGGATTTAATACATTTGATTTAATATTTTTTCTAGGACAGTAGAGTTAAAATATTCTATCTTTGTATGACAGAAAGTCAATTTGGTCAATGTTTATAACAGTGGTAACTACTAGTAGTAGGGATGGCAATGATGGTGGTAGAAGTAAGTATTAATTCTATTTTAATATTATATTCCTAATGTGTAGGGGAGTTTATTAAAAATGTTAGATAGACGGTCTTCATTTGAAAGGTGATGAAGGAAGGAAGGAAAAACGGAAGGAAGGAAACACTTCATACTATGTTTGTAAATAAATGAGAACTTTTTACTTTGGCTCTTGGATACCACAATTATATAATGTGTAGGGGAGTTTTGTCACTGCGTTAATTATACATTTATAATACACCACACATTCCAGAGACTTCTTCCCTTTTGATCTTTGTTCGTCTGCCAAGAAGGTGGGCGACAAACTGCTCTTGCCAAAATGTAACAATTAGATAGATTTGTTTATTTTCTTATTCCTTATTTTCATATTAAAAGTTTGTTTTCATTAGAATACGTTCTCGGGTTTTTATTTTCGCTTTCTTGAAGATATGCTGTTTGGGAAAGCTGTCGGTCTAAGACCTCATTAGCTCAGGGTGAAATTTCCCTGACAATAATGGCAGCAGAAGGATGGCTATAATTTATGGCTTTTCCTTCCAAGTTATTGTTATATCCGGGCAGATGACGTCAGGGAATTCCCCCCGACAGCCGGCATCTGCGTTAGCAACAACCAGGTCGTGTCTGATTGGCTAAGACGCGACCTGGCTAAAAGCGGGGAAAATCCGGTGTGCGGATTGGCTGGTTCGTCTGACAGCTTCACATAAATAGCTGTCAGACGAGCCCAGCTTGCTTCTCTCCTGTAAATACGTTTGACTGTGTTGTGTTCAATAAAAGCTGTTAAATCGCCTCACGTCTCCGCTCGCCTTTTGTGCCAATCCAACACAGGCGACGAAGGTGGGATACGGCTGCCGCTGACCCACCGAACGCTTCCACCTTGGCACAATTGTCCTGGCGACCATTCTCTTCGTTCCCGCTTAGCTGTGGAACTCTGAGGAGACCATGTCGACGATGCCAACGTTCGTCCCCTTCGGCTGCGACGGCGAAACCTGGGAAGCGTTCCTGGAGCGCTTCGAGTGCTACCTGATCGCCAACGGCAGACGCGATGTGCCGGACGATGAAAAATGCAGGTTTTTCTTGAGCTGTTGCGGCACGCCGATGTTCAGCGCCGCTCGCTCACTAGCAGCTCCTCAGCCGGTCCACTCACTGGACTGGGCCACCTTAACGGAGTGTCTACAGCGCCACTATGCCCCGACCCCATCCTGGGTGGCGAGACATTACGCCTTCAGGTGCTGTGTGCAGAAGCCGGAGGAATCTGTGAGCCAGTTCCTCCAGTCGCTTCGCACAGCGGCGATGAGATGCGAGTTTGCCGATCTGGACCGCAACCTCACAGAGCAGTTTGTCAGCGGCGTCAAAGACTTACGCTTGCGCCGGCGGCTTCTGTACCAAGCGGACATCACGCTCACCGGGGCCATTGAACAGGCAAGGGCAGCTGAACTCTCCGACGAGTCAATGGCGGAGATGTTCAACCTGCCGCCTCCGCCCGGCCGCACTTGCCTGGTGGACGAGCTGGTCCCTCTGCCGATCGACTACCCGGAGGAAGGAGCGGTGGCCCATATAGGCCAGTCATCCCGAAGACGCACCCCTCAGCGAGCCCGAGAAGCCGCAACCGCTTGCCTGGGCTGCGGGGGCAACCACGATCGCTCTGGTTGCCCCTTTAAGGCTGCGGTGTGCCGCCGCTGCCTTAAAAAAGGACATCTGGCCCAGGTCTGCAGAGCGCAGTTCCCCTTGCCTCAGCGCCCTGATGACCCCCTGACTGCAGCAGCCGCCAAGCCGCGACCTGCAAGCCGCTCCGGATGACAGCAGCAGCAGCATCAGCCCTCGAGTGGAGGCTGCTACGCCGTGGATGCTGATCAGCACGCCAGCCCTGCGGAGTTGGCCTTCCACACTGGTGCAGGTGCGGAGCGCATCAAGGCGTTGCTCCTCATTGAAGGCTCCCCCTGCACCATGGAAGTGGACTCGGGGTCATCCCGGTCACTCCTGTCGTGGGCAGAGTTCTCTCGCCTCTGCCCAGGCATCTCCAAGACCCAACTCTCCTCCCCAGACGCAGCCCTCCAGGACTACCAGGGGACTCTGATTCCTACCCTGGGTTGTCACCTGGTGCGGGTGGAGTATGGGGACTTTGCGGGGTGCCTTCCCCTTTTGGTAGTGGAAAAGCCTTTGCCAGCCCTCCTGGGCCTGGACTGGTTCCCGGCACTAGGGTTGTCAGTGCACGGGGTAAGGCAAGTAGTGGCCACGCCTCCTGACGTGGCCGACGTGCTGTCAAGGTTCTCTGACGTTTTTGATGGGCAGCTGGGGGCATATAAAGGAACTCCCATTTCCCTCAACCTAGATCCCCAGGTTGCCCCCATTAGGCTGAAGGCCCGTAGGGTGCCTTTCGCCTTGAGGGCCAAGGTTGATGCGGATCTGGACAAGCTCGTCGCGCAGGGAGCCTTGGAGCCTGTGGATTAATCCAAGTGGGAGACCCCTTTGGTCATCCCGGTCAAGGCGGATGGTTCTATTTGTCTCTGCGCTGACTTTAAATCCACCATTAACCTTGCCCTCCAGGCGAACCCCTATCCAGTTCCGGTAGTGCAGCACTTGCTCCACTCTTTAGGACAAGGCTGCATCTTTGCGAAACTGGATATGGCGCAGGCCTACCAGCAGCTCCCGGTGGATGACGAGGCGGCGGCCGCGCAGACCATCGTCACCCACCGTGGAGCTTTCCGTTGCCGCCGCTTGCAATTTGGCGTTTCCGTGGCCCCGGGGATCTTCCAGAGCCTTATGGAGCGTTTGCTCCATGGGCTCCCTGGCGTGGTTCCGTATTTTGATGACGTCCTGATCGCCGCTAGCAGCCGATCGGGCCTCATCGAAGTACTGGAGAAGGTCCTCGAACGTTTCAGGGGCGCGGGCTTAAAATTGAAACGCAGCAAATGCTCATTTGCTGTGCCGCGGGTGGATTTCCTGGGCTTCACCATTGATGCCCAGGGAATTCACCCCACCCCTTTCAAGGTAGCAGCCATCAGGAACGCCCCCACGCCTGCCTCCAAGACGGAGCTGCAGGCGTTCCTTGGCTTGCTGAATTTTTACATGCCATTTTTGCCGCATAAGGCGTCACTAGCCGAGCCGCTGCATCGGTTGCTCGACTGATCGGCAGCCTGGCACTGGGGCAGCCACGAAGTGCATGCGTTCGCGGCTGTCAAAGACATGCTGACGTCAGAGGCAGTCCTCGTCCAATATTCGGACAAGATGCCTTTGACTCTTGCCTGTGATGCCTCCCCCGTGGGTTTGGGGGCGGTCCTGAGCCATGTGCTGCCCAATGGCTCGGAGGCCCCCATTGCCTTTTATTCCCGGACACTGACTTCTGCAGAACGCAACTACAGCCAGATTGACAAGGAGGCTCTGGCTGCAGTGTCAGGGATTAAGAGGTTTCACGATTACCTCTATGGGCGGCATTTTACCTTGTTCACCGACCATAAGCCACTCCTTGGGCTTTTGGCTGGTAACAAGCCGACCCCTCCCATCCTGTCACCTCGCATGACAGGTGGACAGAGTTCCTAGCTGCTTACAGCTACACTCTGCTCTACCATCTGGGCAAGCACATAGGGCACGCCGATGCCCTAAGCTGCTGCCCCCTTCCCGTTTCCGACCCTCCGACAGTGCCCTGCCTGTCGGTTTTGGCCATAGCGGATTTGGCTCTGCCTCTCTCCTCCGGAGATGTGGCCGCAAAATCTAGGGCTGACCCTGACCTGTCCCAGGTCATGCTTTGGGTCCAGAGGGGCTGGCCTGAAGGACCGGTGCCTGAGCACCTTCGCCCCTTCAAGGCCAGGCAGCTGGAGCTGTCACTCCACAGTGGGTGCCTCCTGTGGGGTGACAGGGTGGTCATTCCACCCAGCCTGCGCCACCAGGTGCTGTCTCGCCTTCATGAGGGCCACCCAGGCATAGTGCGAATGAAAGGCCTGGCGCGCAGCTATGTGTGGTGGCCCCGCATGGACGACGAGATAGCCGCTTGGGTGGCCGGCTGCTCCCCCTGCCAACTTTCCCGACCGGCGCCACCGGCGGCTGCACCGCGGGAATGGGAACTGCCCCGTGGGCCTTGGTCCCGCCTACACATTGATTTTGCGGGACCCTTCAGAGGCCAGGTCTTCATGATAGTGGTGGACGCTTATTCGCGCTGGGTGGAGCTCATTCTCATGAGATCCACCACAGCCGAGGCCATGATCAGAGAACTGACTAGGCTTTTTGCCACCCATGGCTTGCCGGACGTCATTGTCTCTGACAACGGGCCTCAATTCGCGTCCACCGCTTTTCAGTTGTTCCTGGCCTCTCAGGGCATCCGCCATGCCCTGGTCGCCCCATACCATCCAGCTAGTAATGGCCGGGCGGAACGGGTGGTCCGCTCGGCCAAGGAGGCGTTGGGCAGGATGGATGGGGCAGACTGGCAATCAAGGGTGGCTGCTTACCTTTTGGTACAGCATGCCACTCCTTGCCCCCTGCCCGGGAAGTCTCCAGCCGAGCTGCTGATGGGCCGGCGCCTGCGGACCACTTTGGATAGGTTGCACCCGCTCTATTCAAAGGAACAGCCTGGCAACCTGGGGCCCCCTTCCTGTACCTTCGCAGTGGGTGATTTCGTGTGGGCTCAGGCCTTCTCAGGGGCGGTTAGGTGGGTGCCTGCCACCGTCACCTCCATACCCGGCCCCTGTTCTTACAGGGTCCAGCTAAATGATGGGACCGAATGGCGGCGCCACCTGGATCAATTGAGGCGCCGCCTACCGTTCAACAGTGACAACAACCCTGCAGGGTCGGCCATCGTCGTCGCTCCAACTGAGCCCACCGATGCATCGTCCCCTGGTGCCCTTCCACCAGTCCCAGTTGACCCAGTCCAGCTGCCCTGGACCGTTCCGGTCTCGGACGCCGCCTCCTGGCCGTCCATGGTTGGGGGTGTTCCGCCCATTTGGCGAACTCCTCCCGGTTTTCCGTTGGCCTTCCCCGAGTCAGGCCAGGCCTACCCTATTGTTCCTTGCTCAAGCCCGCCTTCGGCCGCGCCCCCTCGGCCCTGCCTACCTGATTCTTGCAGTTCGCCTCCCAAGGTAGGCTCACAAGATGGCGCCCGGAGCTCCACTCCCTTGCGGGAGGAGCTACCACGGGCACCTCCTTCTCCTCCGGCATCTCCTGTAGAACTGAGACGTTCTGGGCGGGTCCGGCGCCGCCCAGCCTATTTGCGTGAGTACGTATGTGCATCGTCCGCACATGCGCACTCACTGGGGGGGAAGGAGTGTTATATCCGGGCAGATGACGTCAGGGAATTCCCCCTGACAGCCGGCATCTGCGTTAGCAAGAGCCAGGTCGCGTCTGATTGGCTAAGACGCGACCTGGCTAAAAGCGGGGAAAATCCGGTGTGCGGATTGGCTGGTTCGTCTGACAGCTTCACATAAATAGCTGTCAGACGAGCCCAGCTTGCTTCCCTCCTGTAAATACGTTTGACTGTGTTGTGTTCAATAAAAGCTGTTAAATCGCCTCACGTCTCCGCTCACCTTTTGTGCCAATCCAACAGTTATCTTCAAGAGATAAGTCCAATTAGCCATGCCACGGAAGAAGAAAAAATACACACATGAAACGCATTCAGAAGGATCCCTTCCCTCTGACACAGAAGTGGAAGATTTTTCAAGCTGGTTTCCAAAGCACCAGATTTCTTCAACAGCCGGACCAAAAGAAAAATCTGCTGTGGGGGAAGCTGCTCCAGGAGGTGAAATCTACGGACTGAGGTCAGTTAATTTTACTTCTGATTATGCACGTTCCCAAATATCTCCAAAAGATTATGAAATGCTTGAGGCTCCACCTTGCCAGAGCAAATTCACTCCCAAACTCTTGGAGATTACAAAACAATTGATGTCTGGCCAAACCTCTCGCATCAATGGCCGGCAGAGAAAATTCACCCCCACACAGAAAGTGAAACTTATGAATCCTTCTCAGGCCCTGGGGAAGATATGAAAAGCTATCGTGACCAGATGGATTTTTTTGAAAAACAGGTTTTTCAAGCTAGAAAACACTATGAAAGATTAGGGGCAAGTAGGAGGGTTTTCCCATTTCCAAAATGTCTGAGGACGCCATCTTGCCTCCTCTTTCACAGCCAAAGACACACCGCCTAGAGGACATTGCCTTAGGCAAGTCAAAACAGAGAGATATGTACACGTCACCGAGGTCACGTGATCTCCTTTGTTCTACTTCTTCTGCCACGTACAAAGGTCTGGTGCAGCCAAGAAGTGAAGCTGCACTGCCATCTGCTGGCAGAAATATTTTAATGCAGAGAGCAGATATGCATGTTACATCTATAAGTCATCCAGATGATCAAGCTGCAGTGCAAATGCCTCCAAAGGCTAAATCTTCAACTCCCCCTGATGGTGTTGGATTTTCCCTAGATGGAACAAGACAACACTTAATGCGGCAAAGGCAAATGCCAGCCTCTCAAGCAAACCAATTTAATGTTGCCACACAAAGACCAACAGTGTAATTACAGTGCCCCCTGGTTCAACAACCAGCTTTTCAACCTGCACAGCAAGTTGTTCAAATGCATATCCCTCAGCAGGCATTTTCTGTCACTCTTTGACTGGTGAGTCAAAATTAAAGGAGTCAAGAGAGAATTATAAAGCCTGGGTCAGTGAGATTGCACTCTTGCTTCGCAGAGAAGGTACCCACTGTATGGTTTTTAATCCTCCTGCATAACCATGGACTCCTGCAATAAGAGACCTAGAGACTAGGGCCTGCACAACATTGCTGATGTCCATGGATACTGAACTGCGGGTTACCTTTCCACCTGACGCAACGCCCCAACAAATTTGGGCTATTTTGGAAGATTGCTACAGGCCCATTTCAATTGAATCTTCATGTTTGCTCACATCTGAGTTCCATGGTTCGAAGTTGAAACCTGGTGAACAAATTGGTAGACATTTGACCAAACTGAAAAGAATGAGAAGTGAATTGAGAGAAAGTGGCCATGTTATTGATGATATCCAAATGATCAGCATCATCATTAACTCATTGAATTATGAATGGAAAGATGCCATTGCAAAGATTAACTACGTGCCTATTGCCGAACACACAGTTAATCATTTCTGCAGATTTTTAGTTGAGGAGGAAGCTATCAAATTAGCTACGCCACATCTGCAACGACCCCCAGCATCAAAAACTCCAGCTGGACGTCCCTTCCGAGAAAGAGGCTACGCTCCAAGGATGCCAAAATGCTACATCTGCAACCGTATGGGACATGACACCCGGGATTGTCCCCAACGAGTTCCAGCTCCTGTCACATATCAGCCCAGAGGAACAGACTCCAGAGGCAGAGGTAGAGGCAGAAGACAAGATCGTCGTGGTCCAAGGCATAATCCACAAGCTCCACTCGTAACATTGGCCATAACCAACGTTCCACAACCTGATCCAAAGTACGACAGATGTCTTTTGTGGACTTTAGATAGTGGAGCAGCTGTACACGTTACCCACAGAATGGAACTTTTCACAGAGATGGGCAAACCAGAACCTGAATACCGAGAACTGTACACTTTTTCAAACCACACTTATAAGGTCATGGGAAAAGGAACTGTTTACATTGAAGAGCTCGATACATTCATCCTTGATGTTTATTACATACCTTCAGCAACCACTAATTTGCTTAGTCAAAGTCATTTGTCTAGAGAGTTAAAGTTCCAGGTTCACCACCTCGAGAAAGCAAATTACATAGTTAAAAATGGAGATATTGTTGCTGAAACCATGCTGATTGGTGGTGTTTATTACTTAAAGCCAAAAGCACAGGCAAGTATGCAAACTCCAAAAAGGGACAGCACGGGCCCAGAGAGAGTTGCTTCAGAGATAGAACCTGTTACTGTTCCAAAGGCTCCTAAAGCCAACAAACAGAGAAAAAGGAAGCAGGTTGCTCAGAGCAAGCCTGAGGTTCCTCATGAAACTGTTAATGTTGAAAATTCACTAACTGGTAAACCTTTGCGTTCCAGGTGTATCCACAAATGGCATAGAAGATTGGGGCACGCCAGTTTCTGTGTTCTTAGAAAGATGCCGGAGTTCGCAAAAGGTTTGGATCTAAAGGGGTGTACGGTGTTTTTGGATTGTGCAGTTTGCAGGAAATCTAAATCCAAAGCAGCTGCAATTCCCAAACACGCTACACGCCTGTCAACACACATTTTTGATTTGGTACATACTGACATAGTGGGTCTCTTTCCACCATCATTTGGTGGTAGAAAGTATTTTCTAACAATTGTAGATAATCATTCTAGATATGGATTTGTATATCCTATGAGAGAGAAATCTGAGACCTTTCAGAACTTTAAAGACTTTGCAGCTTTTGTTTCTACACAATACCAAGTTTGCATCGCCAGAATCCAGAGTGACCGTGGTACAGAATTCATGTCTCAGCGTTTCCAGGACTGGATGCGTAAGAATGGACATCAGACATCCGCTCCATATACACCGGCTCATAACGGAGTCGTAGAAAGAAGACAAGGAGTTCTACAAACCATGATGCATTGTCTCCTAGAAGATGCCAACCTCGGTAGCATATACTGGGGTGAAGCAATCAAATATGCAAATTACATTGTTAACCATACTTGGAGCAGTGTAATCAATCAAACTCCTTTCTACATGCTCTATGGCTACAAGCCTGATCTCAAGAACCTCCACATTTTTGGTTCATACGCTAAGGTGAACATTCCCTTAGCTAAAAGAAGAAAGGGGGGTTCAGTAGCAAAGAGACTGAGATTTATGGGCATTGGTTATAACTCAAAATGGAGCAAATTTATTGATCCTAAACATATGATTGTCATTTCACAATCTGCTAATTTTGAGGAAGACATTGACTGGTCCAGGATTCATTTCAATGATCCTGGAGTTTATTTTCCTAGAGATGATGTTGCAGCTGCTATGCAGCCTGATTACAATTTACAGGCAGATATTCCTTCTACCAGTTCTTCACAACCTGATGTTCCATCTTCGCAAGCCGCAGATGCTGATGCTAGCGATGAACGTGAGGACGAGGACGAAGAAGAAGAATGGACTGTTGTTCCGAAACGTTCCAAGAGGGTCACAAAAGGAATCCCTCAACAACGATATTCGTGGCAACTGACAAAAACACCATTACCTTTGATTTGCAAGGTTACTCTTCCTCCTGAGACATTCACACAAATCAAACAGCTTCTTGATTCCAAACAAGACAAATGGTATGATGCAATGCAGGATGAAATGGACAGTTTAAAGAAACTTAATGTATTTACACCTGCAAAACCTCCAGCAAACAAGAAAGTCATTGGCACTCGATGGGTCTACAGAATCAAGAAGAAACTGAATGGTGAGTCTTTGTACAAAGCCAGACTTGTAGCTCAGGGTTTCGCTCAACGTTATCCTGAGGACTACACAAACACTTACTCACCAACAGTCAGAACTGAAAGCATAAAAATTGCTTTAACCACTGCAACTATTCTTGGTTTAGAAGTTTTCCAAATTGATGTGGACCCAGCTTATCTACATGCAGACCTAGATGAAGACATCTACGTGAGAAGCCCTCCAGGATTCTGACAGCAAGAAGGGGATACCTGGTTCCTGAACAAAAGTCTTTATGGTCTGAAACAGTCAGGTTTAATGTGGTATTTATGTCTTACTGACAAACTAAATTCAATGGGCTTTATTAAGTCCGAAACTGATGAATGCGTGTTCACAAAATGATCTAACAATGCATATGAGATAATTCTTGTTTAGGTTGATGATATTGTTTATATTGGTCCAAATAAGAAAATGAGTGAGATTTTTGCTAAAAGTTTGCAGAGATAATTCACACTGAAATCTTTAGGACACATTAGCACTTATTTAGGTGTTCAGATTGAAAAAACACAGAAGGGGGTTTAGTCTTTCACAAGAGGAGAAAATTGACCACATTTTGCATCATTGCAACATGAAAGATGCTAACACAACAAAGACACCCATGCAAACAGATTTTCACAACTTAACACATGAACCAAGTCTTGAGTTCAAGGACCAAACACTTTATCGTTCAATCATTGGGTCACTGTTATACATTAGTAGTTGGACCAGACCCGACATTGCACTTTTATCTTTTATCACGACACTTAGGTAAGGCAACACAATTTCATTGGACATGCATTAAGAAGTTATTGAAATACCTGAAGCACACTAAACACATGAAGTTATTGCTAGAACCAACACATACTGATCATGCAAAGTTATGCTGTTATGCCGATTCTGATTGGGCAAGTGATAAGAAATCATGCAAATTGCATGATGTTGTAACATGATGGTTACATGATGTTCCTGAATGGATGTCCTGTTACATGATGTTCCTGAATGGATGTCCTGTTTACTGGCAAGTGAGAAAACAGAGTTTTGTTTCATGTTCATCTACTGAAGCTGAATATGCTTGTGTTTCAGATGCATGTAATTTTCTAACGTGGTTTGATGCTTTGATCACAGATATCTGGACACGTCCGATTCGATCAATCACCGTGATGGAAGATAATGTATCGGTGGTTTATATTTCTGAGTCACATTTCACAGGTTCTTGGTCCAGACACATTGACATTTGTTATCAAAACACAAAGCAATTAGTTAAACAAGGTTTTGTTAAATTGCAATATGTTTCTACACATGATCAGATTGCTGACATGCTCAACAAACCACTTTCAGCAGCACAGCACGACTATCTGTGAAAGAAGATGTGCCTTATTTGATGATTTGATGACATCAGCCCAACTAGCAAAAGAAGGGGTGTCACTGCGTTAATTGTTTGCTAGCCGAGCTGAACTGAATAGTTACTGAAGATTTACTGTGCAGGTCATAGGTCCTTATCAGCAATGATTTACTGTGCATGCTTAACACTTTTATAATACATCACACATTCCAGAGACTTCTTCCCTTTTGATCTTTGTTCGTCTGCCAAGAAGGTGGGCGACAAACTGCTCTTGCCAAAATGTAACAATTAGATAGATTTGTTTATTTTCTTATTCCTTATTTTCATATTAAAAGTTTGTTTTCATGTGAATATGTTCTCGGGTTTTTATTTTCGCTTTCTGGAAGATATGCTGTTTGGGAAAGCCATCGGTCTAAGACCTCATTAGCTCAGGGTGAAATTTCCCCTGACAAGTTTATTAAAAATGTTAGATAGATGGTCTTCATTTAAAAATTGATGAAGGAAGGAAGGAAAAAAGAAAGGAAGGAAACACTTCATACTATGTTTGTAAATAAATGAGAACTTTTTACTTTGGCTCTTTGATACCACAATTATATTTACTATAGATTTTACCTTCAGCTTACTTTCAGGAGCGTATATTAGTACCCAAATCTACTCCAAAGTAAACAATCATCATTATCACCACTATCATCATCAGAACATCTATGAAAATTATGCCATTAATTTAACAAATAGCGCAAACATATAAGTGAAAAGTAGTTGAAAATAAGCAGTTCAAAATATTGTTGGATTTTGAATGCAGATTAATAACTGTTATTTCATATTTTTGACTATATAACAAGTTAAAAATTCTATATTTTAAAACAGAGATATAATAAGGTAGAATTTCTATATTTAAAACAGAGATAAGCAATATTTAATATAAGGAGGTATATTATCTCCCTGGAGCAAAAATCAAAAATGTAACTGAGTACCTTACTAAAATAATCAACTCCGCAGATTATTACCTCTTTCTTAATCTACACATAGGGACCAATTACACAATAATGAATCTGAAAACAATATCAAAAAATTATGAATAAGTAGAGAAGAAAGTGAAAGAATTAGGAAGACAAATGTTATTTTCATCTATAATTCGAAGAAAATACCAACTTCCAATGAGGGAGCAAAGGATTTTAGAAACCAACCATTGACTTAAAAAACTGTATCATCAATGGAACTTTGGCTTCCTAGGCTATGGTCTGCATTATCTACATGAAGGGCTATTGGCAAAAGATGGAGTGAACCTCACAAGAATGGGAAAGAATATATTTAGAAAATGATTGAATCATCTTATCAAAAGGGTGAAACTTGAAGTGTTAGTACCTGAAGGTAGGTATGATATAGTTGCCATTACTGAAACTTGATGGGATGAAACTCATGGCTAGAATATACAGATTGAAGGACACAAACTATTCAAATGAAACAGACCTAAGAATAGAGGAGGAGCTACGCGTCGCAGGGTTACTGCAGCTTTTCTGGTTACTCCGGATTAGCTGCTGAATTTTAATCGTTTGGACGGTCCAATGGGACCCAAGCTGTCCCGGAGAGATGGTGGGAGGTAAGGGGAAATTCCAGGGGATCCAAAGACACCCGCAAAGTCTCTGGAAACCCAGGGGAAACCCCTTTTTGCCGGCGATCAAGAGCCAGCCCCTGGGCTGCTGAAGCTGCTGACAGCTCCGCAAAGCAAGAGCAGGAGAGAAAGAAGCATGCCACTTTTTGGTGAGACTATTTGAAAAAGTTTTTTTTTCTATTTTTTTGTTTGAATTATACAGAGGACACCCTAAAATTGGAAACTTAAGGAAAACAGAATATAACTAGAGGCTTAGCGGCGGGTTTGAATAGAATTGAAACCATTTGGGTTTTTTTTTTTCCATTTTATTTACCGGAAGCCAGACTGGACTCTTATTACAGCTGTTACAATTGTTGTTGAAGCCTTCTCTTTACTTTTAGCTTCCTTTTTTTAGAAGTGACTTGACTAGAGCTATTTTTTTTTCTTATTATTTCACTTTATTCTTTTTAATGCCTGAAAGATATTTTTTTTTGCTTAGTCTAGCTTTCCCTTTTACTAAAGGCAGCACTTTAAGGGGCTAGGGACTGGATATATTTTAACACTGCCATCTAGTGGACTTTGAAACATTGTTACTAATTCCTACTGCTGGGATTATTTTGAGAAAAAACCTCCTATTCAAGGTCAAGACCCGATAAGAGACAAGAAGTACAGCTGTTTACTGTAGGCTGTTTCTTGTGGAGCTTTAAGGTCTGGAAACCTATCTTGGAAGACTTATAAGAGAAAACTGGAGTGACTTTGGAAACTACATCAAGTGTTTATACTATTCTGCTGGGGATGTGATATTTTCCTTTTTCTTTGTTGGTGCGTGTGCTGTTTGTTACACTCTAAACTTCTTTTTTTTTTTTTTGAAGTCCTGAAGCCTGGAAGCCCTGAATATTATTTTCTTTTTTTTTCTTGGTCTTCATTTTTTTCCCATCTCTTTTTTTTCTCTCTTTTTTGAAATAATAGAGATACAATTTCTCTTTGTCTCCTCCCTTTCCCTTCATCCACCCTTATTTTTTTATATAGATTACTTTTTTCCTTTTTTCCTTTTCCCCCTTTTCTTTCTTTTACCTCTTTTCCGTATTCTTCATCATACTTTCTATATTCTTTTCTTTCTATTTTAATCTTGACCTCTCTGCTTACTATTTTTATCTAATTACTATATACTTTTTCTTCTCCTCTCCTCCTCTATTCCTTTTCCTTTTTTAATCATCCGGCCTGGCTCAACCGTAATCTTTTCATATTCCTCCTGACTGTCTTTTTTAAATTTTAAATTTTTATTGTATATTGGATTTTTTATTAGACGGGGCATGTTAATGGTTTTAATTTGTCTTAATGTTTTAATCTATTACCTCCTCCGTGCATGTATGTCTTTGTATATATGTATGTTTATATATGTCTTAGTGTACGCCGCCCCGAGTCCTGCCTGGAAAGGGAGCGGCTAATAAATCCAAATTTATTATTATTATTATTAATCTTATTTTAGAGTTTATTGTAATTGGATTGAACTACAAAATGAAGAAGAAGAGAGAATAAATTAGCAAGATGAGTAGAAAGCCAACACCAGTGGGCTCCACAACAACAACCCCTGCCTCCTCACCGGCAGGAGGACAAAGATCAATACAATCTATGATTCAACAGGAAAAAGAGAAAACCATATCATTAGATTCAATTATGCAATCAATACAGAAACTACAAGCAAGCTCCGATGGAAAATTTGATACACTTATAAAGAAATTGGACAATGTGGGAACGAAGATGGAGACAATGGACCAGCGAATTGGCAACATAGAAAAAAAACAGATAAAGCAGAGGGAAAAATAGAAGATATACAACAGTGGGTCAAAAAACAAGAAGATAACATGCAAAAAATTGCTGAAAGAGAGGAGCAAAGAGAAAAGAGGGATGAAGAATTTGATTCTAGATTAAGTGAAGTGGAAACAGAAAGCAGTGTAATAATCGGATGGGAGATGGAGCGTTCTGAATATTTTCTAAGATTTCAAAATATAGTAGAAGAAAAGGGAGAAAATTTGCCACAAATAATATCTGAAATCCTCATAGAAATATTAGAGATACCTGAAGAGAAGATACTGGATGGTATAGATGAGACATTTTGAATTAATACAAGATATGCAACGAGAAACTCCCTCCCATGGGAAGTCCACGTAAGATTTACTAAAAAAGCACTAAAACTACAAATCTTGCAAAAAAAAAAACAAGAGATAGAAAACTGGAATATAAAGGCAAGGAGATTGTAATTCTAAAGCAAATACCAAGAAGGGTGAGAGAGAAGAGAAGAAAGTACCAATTCTTGACTACAGTGTTACTTAAAACAGGAGTTAACTATAGATGGCTGATTCCGGAAAGCCTAATATTTTTATGGAAAGGACAGAGATACAGAATTGATACAATTGAGAAGGCAGAAGCTTTCTACACAGAACATTTGAGAGGAAAGGCAGCGAAGCCTGGAAACGAAGAACTATCAGTGCAATTGTTAGATATACCTATAATTGAAACTGAGAAGATAGAGGGTGCTGTAGGTGGAATTGACATCGAAGAAGGTGCTGTTGGGGGTGTAGAAATTAGAGCACAATGGGAACCAAGATCAACTAGAGCTATAAATCCTATATATAAAACATAAGGTTGGAAGGAATAAAACTACTTTCAATTAATATAAATGGACTTAATTCACCAAATAAAAGAAAGAAAATATTTCATAAATTAGAAAAATTAAAATTAGACATAATTTGCCTACAAGAAGTACCTATCCAGCAAAGAAATGGCCACCTATTAGTACAACCAAAACTGGGAAAAATTTTTACTTCATTGGTGGACTGTAAGAAAAGATGAGTGACCTTTTATATTAAAGATAAAATTCCTGCGAAACAAATTTATACAGATGAAGATGGAAGAATTTTAATGGTGGAAATAATGGACAATGTTAGGAAAATACTTTTAATTGGAATTTATGCACCTAATGAAAAACAAGATGAATTTTATAAAAAAATCGATAAGAAAATTTCTGACCTAGACTATGCTGATATTTGTATGATGGGAGACTTTAATGGCATTGTAGACCAGAACATGGACTATAAAACCCATAAAACAACAAAATTAAATAGAAAAACACTCCCAAAGTCCTTCTTCAGGATGATGGATGAAATAAACCTAAAAGATGTTTGGAGAGAAAGGAATCCTACTAAAAAAGAATACACCTTCTACTCAAACAGACATTTATCGTTTTCTAGAATTGATATGATTTGGGCTTCAATGGACATATCTAGCAGTGCACAAGAAGTGGAAATTGAGTCAAATACCTGGGCAGACCACAATCTAATGACAATAGGATGGAGACAACAAAGAATAAGATCTAGATGGACACTAAATAATATGATATTGAAAGAGAAAGAATTTTTAAAGAAAATGGAAAAAGAATTGACTTTCTTTTTTAAAGAAAACAAAAAAGAAGATATGTCCTTACAGAATCTCTCGGATACAATGAAGGCCTTTTCTAGAGGTTTGATAATAGACTATGCTAGAAAGAGAAATTTAAAGAAAAGACAAGTGTCCAAGGACCTAGAAAAAGACTATAGTACACTGGAAAAAGAACTACAGAAATCTCCACAAAAGAAAGAGATTAAAATAAAAATGGATACAATAAAACACAAAATGGACCTACTGGAAAAGGAGGACTTGGCTCAAAAAATCAGAGGCGCTAAACAGAACTACTTTGAAAATGCAAATAAACCAGGCAGATGGCTGGCATATAAATTGAGAAAAGAAAGAGAGACCAAGAAAATATAACAACTAAGAGATGAACAAGGACAATTGCACTATGGAAATATGGAAAAGAAGAAAATTATACAAGACTTACTATGCTAAGTTGTATGAACAAGAGAATATATAAAAGAGGAAGAAGTGAAACAATATTTACAAAATGCCAAACTCCCCCAAATACCAAGTGATACTAGAACTATATTAGAAGATAAAATAACAATGATGGAGCTAACTGAAGCCCTTAAAAGACAAAATAATGGGAAGGCCCCGGGACCGGATGGCCTTCCTGTGGAATTCTATAGAACACTAGAGAAATCCTTGGCCATTCCCCTACTAGAAGTTATGAATGAAGTAATGACTGAAAGCAAAATACCTAACTCATGGCTGGAGGCATATATTACATTGCTACCCAAAGAGGAGGCAGACCATATGCAAATTAAGAATTATAGACCTATCTCCTTGTTGAATTCAGACTATAAACTATTTGCTTCTATATTGGCGGAGAGACTGAAAAAATATTTAAATGGGTTTATTCATCCGGACCAAAATGGCTTTTTACCAAAGAGGCAAATTAGAGATAATATAAGAACAATTTTGGATACCTTGGAATATTATGAGGTCCACTCTGGGAAGCAAATGGCTTTGATGTTCCTGGATGCACAGAAAGCCTTTTGATAATGTGAATTGGATATTTATGATACAACAAATGGAACAAATGAACTTTGGTAAGAACTTTATTCAAGCCATACAAACGATATAAAGCAAACAGCTAAGATAATGATAAATGGAGAACTGACAGATCCAATCGAAATAAAAAGAGGCACGAGACAAGGCTGTCCACTATCACCACTACTTTTTGTTTTAACATTAGAAGTACTAAATAGAAAGATTAGAGAAGAGGAAGAAATAAAGGGAATGACTATTAAAAAAGAAGAATATAAAGCTGCAAGCATTTGCAGACGATCTAGTCTTTTATTCTTGAGGAGCCATTTCAATCTGCACCTAAATTGATAGGAGAAATTGAGGCGTATGGAAAAAGTTGCAGGTTTGAAAAATAAATAAAGACAAAACAAAGATTTTGACAAAAAATATACCCTCAAAACAAAAAGAAGAATTGGCGGAAAATTTTGGAAATGCAAATTACAAATAAAGTTAAATATTTGGGGATTCACCTAACAGCCAGATGCAGCACTCTTAAAGAAGATAATTATCTTAGATTGAAGCAACAAATTGCAATAGATCTGGCGAAATGGGAGAATCTTCAATTATCAATGATTGGTAGAATCTCAACAATCAAAATGAATATCCTACCTAGAATGTTATATATTTGTTCCAGACCATTCCAATTAAGTTGGGGAAAGGCTATTTTGAAGAATTAAATAAAATGGTGTTGAAATTCATATGGCAAGGGAAAAAAGCAAGAATAAAACGTAAATTGTTACAAGATGCTAAATCAAGGGAGGGTGGGGCCTACCCGATTGGGAGTTATATTATCAGGCAGCTAGTCTGATGTGGATCAAGGAATGGATAATGCTAAGAAATGCTAGGCTTTTGAATCTAGAGGGTCATGACCTGTTGTTGGGATGGCATGCATATTTATGGTATAAGGGAACTAAAACACATGGTTATTTCAGAAGGCATTTTATAAGAGAGGCTCTGTTATTAAATTGGGAGAGGCACTACTTGAAAATTAGTCTGGATATCAACTATTTAGGTTTAGGTTTATTTGGATTTATATGAAGGACTCAGGGCGGTGTACAACATTAAAAACACACATCACAAAAGTAAAAAAAAAAAAAAAAGATTAAGAGTTAAAATTAACATTAACATTACTTTGAAAATTCCAGTCATGAGGGAAGGAGCTATCACCAGCCGACACTATTGAAGCCAACTTTTCATATCCATATCAATAATATATAAAAGGGAAGAAACAGTTAGATATGCTGAATTATTGAATACAGAGGGTGAACTCAAATCCATACAAGAATTGAAACAAGTATTGAACTCAATTGGTATTCATATGTGCAAATACATTCTAGATACAATGAAGATCGAAAAAATGAGGGCTTTTATGATAAAATGACTGAATTAGATAAAATCTTAACAGGTAACGATGAAAAAGTAATTCAAAAATTTTATGCCTATTTATTAGAGGTGAAATTATATGAAGAACAAGTTAAAGGAACTATGTTAGCTTGGGGAAAAAACTTTGGACATGGGATTGATTTAGAAAAATGGCAAAAACTGTGGACTCAAAAACTATAAAATGACAATGTCAACTGCATATAAAGAGAATTTGTATAAGATGTTTTATAGGTGGCACTTATCCCATCGAGAATAGCAAGAATGTCTAAGAATAAATCTGAAAAATGCTGGAAATGTCAACATACACCGGGCACATTCTACCACATGTGGTGGACTTGTTCTGAAGCTAAAAGATTCTGGACTAAAATACACATGTGGTTGGAGAAAATGATACATAAACATATAGACTTAAAACCAGAACTCTTTTTATTTGGAATAATACCAGAAATATACAACAAGGACTTGAAATATTTGATTATAAATGTGTTAACAGCTGCTAGAATTGTATTTGCCAAAAACTGGAAAAATGAGAAACTACCAACAGAGGAAGAAATTATTCGGAAAATAATGGACTGTGCTGAAATGAGTAAACTTACATTTGAAATTAGAGAACTAGAGGATGAGCAATTTTATAAAGTATGGGATTTGTTTTATCAATGGCTGGATAAAAAAACCTGGAAATGAAACTTTTTTTTCCCTATCTTATCTTATATGTAATAATAGAAAGCTATATTTAATGTTATGAAAGTTTTTTTTTTTTTTTTTTATATGTTAATTTTTTACTATGAAATAGATTACTTACTTATATGATATATGAAGAAGAATGATGTACTTAATGTATAAGAGTGGGATGATTTAAATTGTTAGGTATAATTATAGGTGGTGACTATTTTATAATATAAAATGGATAATGATGATGTAATGAACAATGGATATATATATATATATATATATATATATATATATATATATATATATATATATATATATATATATATATATATATATATATATATATATATATATATATAAATTGAAACACTTAATGACTACATGGATTGATAATTAATAATGGAAAATTATATTTGGAGTTGTGGATGATTGAAAATTTTATGGTTAACTGAAAGTAGAAATGTGTAATATGAATTAATGGGAATCTTTGACTTAATCCTTATACTTATTTCTTAGAGATTGGTGATATAATTTTATGAAGACTTATTGTTACCTAGTAGATAATTATGGGTGTAAGGAAATAAGGACTGTCACAAATGAAAGAATACTAATGGCAATCTGAAAACATAATGCTCAATGAAATATTTAGTTATGTTTAATGGATAACCAGTGACTTTATTCTTAACTGTAAAAACCGCTGCACAAAAACTTGTAACCAAACGACATGCTTGATGAAATTGTTTTTCTTTTTTTTCTCCTTGCTCTTGTTCTGTATGTGTTGTTTTGTTCTTTTTAAAGAAAAATAAATAAAAACATTTTTTTAAAAGGGGGTGGAGTTTTGCTATATATAAAAGATCACTATATCTCTACAGAAATGCACAAAACCAAAGATGATAACCTCTTAGAATCCATATGGCTCAATATAAAAGGAAAAAAATGACATTATTATATGCATATACGACACACTACCCAACCAAGCAGAAGAAATAAATGAACTCTTTGCTAATCATTTAACAATGTATGTAGGAAGCATACCACAGTAGTAATGGGAGACTTTACCCTGATATCAACTGAGAGACAAACTCTGCAGCAAGGGGGAGATCAAAAGATTCCTAACCAATGTAGTTGACAACTTTATCATCCCAAAGGTAGAGAAGGGAACTAGAGGAAAAGCTATACTGGACCTAATTCTCATTAATAGAAAAGAAGTGATAGAGGGCGTTGACGTTTCTGAAACCTTGGGCAAGAGTGACCACATCTTATTGCAATTCAATATAACACAAACACAAGAAACAGAATATAATCCAACCAGTGTCTTAAACTTGAAAGGAGCAGATTTGAACGAACTCAAAGAAAGCATAAGAAAAATTGCTTGGATAAAAATCCTAAAGAGGAAAAGAAGCATGGTAAACTCTGAAAAATATGATCATAAAACCTCAGTCCAACATAATACTACTGAAAAAGAAAAACAAGAAATCCAAGAAGAAATCAGCATGGTTGCACAACAATATCTGAGATAAACTGAAAGACAAACAGGATGAACAAAAAATGGAAAGAGGGACACATAACTAAGGAAGATTATTAACAGATAGCTTGAAACTGCAAAGATGAATTCAGGAAAGCAGGGGTTCAAAATGAACAAAAAATTGAAATAAAAGTTAAAAATAATAATTACAAATTGTCTTTCAACATGTAAATAACAAGAAAAAATCAAGAAAACAGTCAGTCCTCTAAACAGAGAAGTTGGCAAGTAAGTATAAGACAGTAGAGAGAGAGAGAGAGAGCAGAACTGCTTAACCCCTTCTTTGCATCAGTCTCCATGCAGTAAGAAACTATAGTCTAACCTATCAAAAACATAACTGTAAAAGACAGACTAGAAATAAAAATTAAAATAAACAAAAAATGGTAAAATAATACCTGCATGGTCTTAATGAATATAAATCATTGGAACCTGACAGACCACATCTATTCTAAAGGATATTGCAGATCTCAGAATCATTGTATTATATCTTTCAAAAATAATGGAGCATAGGGAAGAACCAGAGGACTGGAAAATAGCTGATGTGGTTCCCATCTTCAAAAGGGAAAAAAGTCTATAAATCTAACATCAATACCTGGAAAAATACCGGTAAAGATTTTTTTTTAATATAGCAGGAGGGAGGAGTGAATAAAAAGAGGGTTTGGAAGGAAGGGGAGGAGAAAGAGGGAGTGCAAGAAAAGGAAAGAGGGGCTTCGCTGGGGAAAAGGAGGGATAAAAAGAAAGGGAAGAAAAGGAGCAGGAAGCAGGGAGAGAGGTGAGACCAAGGGAAATAAGGAATAGGATAGCAGAGGCTTCTGTGGGCCAAGCCTGAGGGAAATAAGGGACTAGGATAGCAGAGGCTTCTGTGGGCCAAGCTGATGGAGAGAAAAGTTTGAGTGAAAGGAGGCAAGCAGAGGAAACAACGAAGGAGCAGAGGCTGTGGAAGGAGATCCCAGAAAGCAGTTCAAGAGAGAGTGAAGATAGAGAAAGAGAAAGAAGCTCCAACCAGCCACCTGAATGCCAACCCATCTGTGATCTGCCTGCTGAGGATAGGCTTACCACTATTCCACCATGTGACCCTGGCAAGTAGAAGTGCATCAGAGAGGGACCAAGGGCTGGGTACAAGAAATTACATACTTTTTACCACCAAATCCAGCGGCTCCTGGGCTGGAGGGACCTCTGGGGAAAGACTCAATACTCTCACATGCCTCACAACAGCCAGAACCAGATAATGTGCTTCCAACCCCTGAGACATTTGGATGCAAGAAGTCTTGAAGGGGTGGCTCATTCATCTCAGCTGGGCCCAAATAACAGAGACTGAAGTGAAACAACAGCTTAGAAGACTGACATATGATGCTCTAGGCCACAGCATAGATGAAGCAGTACTCACTGCTAGATGAAATCCTGATCCATCCCCTGACACCCCAGACTCTTGGTAAGCACTTTACACTCTTTGGGGAACCAAAGAGTTTTGGGTGGGGGGAACATGTAGCAGGGGGGAGGAGTGAATAAAAGGAGGATTTGGGGGGAAGAGGAGGAGACAGAAGGAGCGCAAGAGAAAGAAAGAGGGGCTTGGCTGGGGGGAAGAAGGAATAAAAGGAAAGGAAGAAAGAAGCAAGAAGCAGAGAGAGAAGAGGTGAGACCAAGGGAAATAAGGGAATAAGATAGCTGAAGCTTCCGTGGGCCAAGCCTGAGGGAAATAAGGGAATAGGATAGCCGAGGCTTCCGTGGGCCAAGCCTGAGGGAAATAAGGGAATTGGATATATCAGAGGCTTCCGTGGGCCAAGCCTGAGGGAAATAAGGGAATTGGATATAGTAGAGGCTTCCGTGGGCCAAGCCTGTCATCGCAAAATTATACATGGAACATTTTGAAACTAACACCTTAGATAAATCTGAACACAAACCCAAACTCTGGCTTAGATATGTAGATGACACTTTTGTAATTTGGCCACATGGGAAAGAAAAACTGGACAACTTCCTCACACATCTCAACAGCCTACACCCCAAAATACAATTCAGTATAGAAATAGAAGCTAACAACCAACTTCCCTTTCTGGATGTCATAATCTACAAAAAACCCAATGGCTCCCTAGGACACACTATCTACCGGAAAAAACACACACCAACTGCTACCTAAACACACAATCCCATCACCACCCTGCACAGATCAACTCTGTAGCCAAGACCATCATTTCCAGAACCAAACGCCTAGCTGACAAAGACCACCTGAAAACTGAATAACACACTCTCACAAACATATTAATCTCCAACGGATTCCAAAGAAAAACAATTATCAACCTAATCCAAAAGGTTTTCTTATGCCTCTGAGCCCAAAGCTGGCAGGGCAAGATGGCACACTTCCGTTGTCTTCATGAACTGTGAAACCTGACTCCACCTTTAAAATTCAGGCTTCCGGTCTTTGTCTCCGTGTCACCCAGAGGAATCTCTTGTGGATTGTTATTTCCTGAACTCCTTGGAGAAAAAACTTTCATCTATTGCTAGATTGACTAAAGAAACTCCCACCTGTTTGGATCCTCTGCCTTCTGGACTCATCTGCCTGCTCTACTTCTCCAGCTGCCCAGTCTCTACCCTGACTGATCTCTTTGTTTCGTAAACCATGTCTCCAAAAAGACCACCCCCTGGAAAACCTGGCTTTGCTACTTCTGCACCGACATCTGCAACATCCAGCCCTGCCACACAGTCAAAGATTACAGAACTGATGCAACCTAAGAGTACAGAGATGGATTTGCAACAGATGCTCCAGCAACTCATACAGGGCCAGGAAGAAATTAAGAAACAATTAAAAGAAATGAAGGAAGAAATTAAAGAGAACCAAGTCCAAATTTATAAGAACTCACAGAGACTGGACCTGGTGGAGGGTGGGGTGGCAGAGGCGAGGGGGGGGGTAGAGGCTCTACAGAAGGGAAACAAAGAACTTGACATCCAACAAATGAAAACAGAGTTTGAGAGAATGTCCTTTTATCTTAGATTTCAAAATGTAATAGAAGCAGATGGGGAAAATATATAGGGACATCATGACTAATATTTTAGCTGAATACATACACAAAGATAAACAGCAGATGGAATGGGAGATAGATCTGGTCTATAGAGTGAATTCAGCATATGCCAGAACACACAATGTACCCAGGGAGGTTCATATTAAATTCCTTAGGAAAAGCACAAGAGATGAAATTCTGGGTGTACAAAGGGGGCAAACATTGACATATCATGACAGGGAGATAACCATTCTGAAGCAGATCCCCCAAAAAATTAGGGAGAAAAGGAAAAATTATTCGCAATTGGCGAATAAACTATACCAGAAGGGGGTGTGGTTTAGATGGTTGATGCCTGAAGGGATGCTGATATTCTGGGAGGAGACAAGAATCAGAATCAATACACCCATAGAGGCTCAGGCCTTTATGGAAAAAAAATAAAGCGAACCTAGAAAAAACAGAAGACACCACAATGGTCACACAGGACACGGGAGGGGCCGGAGCTCTGCCAGCGGTGGGGGGGGAAGGGGCAACACCGAGAAAGCTCAGATCACAAAAATGAATAAGAAAACCACAATGTTATAAACAGACCGAAAGTTATAATGAAATTATATCTAGACTTTATATCATAACTACATAAATTGATTGAAAACTATTTTTCTAGAATTAATATGCTGATTTTTTTTGATTATGTATTAATGTTTTATATTTAGATGTATTCTATGAGTTTGGAGGGAGGGGGCGTCTGCCACACTTGCAACTGCCAAAATTTGTAACCATTCCACTTACCCTTTTCCTTATAAATGTTTTAAAAAACCAATAAAACTTTTTGAAAAAAAAAGACAGCCTTCAACATTGACCAAAAAATAAGCAACATCTTAAGAAACTCCAAAGATAAAATCCAGCTAGAAAACCAAGAAGTCTACGAAATACCATGCAAAATCGGCCCTGAAACAGACATAGGACAAAGTAATAGGGGAATAAATGCAGGCATCACAGAACACAAGAACGCAGTAAGAAAAAAAAGAAAAAGCTTCCTCCCTTTTCCAGCATCTTAAAGCTATAGGACATGAAATTGATTTTGAAGGAACCAAATTAATCTCCAAAACTAAACACACTTCAGCAAGAGAATAATTATGGAAGCTATCAAAATAGAGAAACACCCCCCCACAACATGAATAAACATGATGAAACCTCCCACCTACCAGACATTTGGAAACTAGCCCTAGTCAAAAAATGAGCCCCACCCACCACCCAGGCCATTACAACACAAAACAACAACGGACACCCAGCCAGCACCAATCAGCACCAATCTACCAATGATGATATGTATGTGTGTTTGTGTGTGTGTGTGTGCGTGTGTGTGTGTGTGTGTATGTATGTGTGTGTATATATATATATATGTGTGTGTGTGTGTGTGTGTGTGTGTGTGTATGTATGTATTTGTGTTACAACCCCTGGTATGCCTAAATACGGGAGGAAGGTCACTACTCCCTCTTTCTGTCCTTCAGCTCATCACAGAAGACAATGCAGGCAGAAAACCATATTTTTATTTTTAATGTTGCCTTTTTATATTTGTGTTGTATTTGTACTAGTATAGATCTATTTTGAGCTAATTAGCTCTCATCAGCTAGCCATACCCTTACTGGGATTTGAACCTGGGCTGTATTATATCTTAGGCAGGAGTCTTAGCCACTAAGCCACAGGATCGCCTCCTTATCAGTTGAGCCAGGGAAATAGGTATGTATTTGTGTTACAACCCCTGGTATGCCTAAATATGGGAGGAAGGTCACTACTCCCTCTTTCTGTCCTTCGGCTCATCACAGAAGACCATGCAGGCAGAAAACCATATTTTTATTTTTAATGCTGCCTTTTTATATTTGTGTTGCATTTGTACTGATAAATAAATAAAGGGAGACTAGTATAGATCTACTTCAAGCTAATTAGCTCTCATCAGCTAGCCATACCCATACACACACACACACACACACACTCACACACATGGAATATATATACACACACACATACATACATACACATGTGCACACGCGCGCGCGCACACACACACACACACAGAGAGTTAAATTTCTATCAGCAATGGTGCTGTCTTTTGTCATAAATTATATAATCAAGCAACATATTTCTGTACGCGTGTGTGTGAAGCACATTGTATTTCTTTCTACATTTTAAAAATTTAAGTACTTTTGTGTGATTGTGCGGCTGGCTGCCATGCGGCGACGACCTCGTCTGCTTTTGGGACCCTCGCGAGGGTGCACCTGAGCTAGGCATTGGGACCCCTGCGGGGGTGAGCCTGAGTTAGGCTTTGGGACCCTCGTTAGGGTGAGCCTAAGCTAGGTGGGTCTGACGCTGCCAAGGAAGAACAGACACCATGGTGTGTAGAAACGCACCAACCAGCTCAGCGAGATCAAAAGATCTCGACCGGCCGATTGAGACAGTATTTATTGAAAACATACAAAAGGTTTCTATTTTACAGCGTGTTATTGCATGATTGGTTAAAATACTTGTTACTGGGCAAGCTTATTCACTTGTTACGTATACTTGTTACTGGGCAAGCTTGTTCACTTGCTACAAAAAGATGTTACAGAAAAATGTTGCAGAGAAATGTTGCAAAGCAAAACCTTGAGCAGGCTTTATGCAGGCTCAGCAAGAATGTGATGCAGCTAGCAATTTTAAACATAATCGCTACACTTTTGGTCTTTATAAACCTGATGGTTTAGGAGAACTTAGAGTTTTGTTTTACTACTTTAATATCCTTTCAATTTATACAGATCCAATTGTTTGGCAATTGTAATTAAAAGTAAACTTTTCTCTCTGTGCTCTCATCACTGGTTTGCATTAACTTTCAAAATGAGTCCCACAGGAATAAAGTTTTTAGTCTCTGCTGGGAACAAATTCTGACAAACATTACACTTTTATTCATAATAATATGTGTCCATAGTTGTCACTTGATATTCAAGTGTAGAAAAATCTTTTGATTGTCTGAAGGAGAAAAAGAGAGGAAAGGATGATATGTAGCACACATGGCTTCATGAATGAGCAGAACACATTGATTTGAAGGACTGAACCTAGAGAAGAAATTCCATCTGGAAATAAAATGTAAGAAAAGAAAAAGTAAGATTTATGTTTTCACAATTTTACTGATATGTTGGATATTGTTCTTAAAACAGAATGCAAGTTTCTATGTACTCAATTGATTATAAAATATTTAAATAATATATTTATTTACCACCAACACCTAATATCCGTATTTCTGTAGAGTATTTCTGGAAAGTATTTCATTATCTCTGTTGCGCCCTTGTAGTATACCTAATCTACACAGATATATTATGCCAAATAAATGCCACCAAGCAAATAACATCTCCTGTTCAATGCCTGTAAAATAAAGGTGTATCTATGCTGGACACTGAATAATTTTAGATAGAGAAGAATATTGCAGAATGTCATGATATATTACAGTAGAATACAATTAGTAACAATATTTTTATCCTCAATGAATCTCAGTATTATCCCCTTCCCTTTCCACAAATTAATCAAGGGTACAAATTAAATAACAAATAAGAACAAATGAACAAACAGAAGGCCTGAAGTACATTCAAAAACAGAGAAAAAACTATGATTATGTACAGATATACATTCTAGCATTTGCATTCCGTTAGGCAAGTATCTAGCTAAATATGTAAACATATATAGAGCTATTCTTTTATATTTTAATACAGTTCATTTCTTTTTCTTTTTATCTCCTTTCAGAATGAAAAATGACCCCATATACTGTACAATATTTAATTATTACTTCCCTACATTTTGTGTTAGGCCAAGGAAATGACAGATTCTAGAATTTTCAGCAGTATCTTCTTAATAACATGTAATTTATGATTTAGAGAATATTGTTAATTATTCTATTAATTATTTGCTGAGATATTCTTTAATAACACATTTATCTTATATGTGGATAAAGCCCCGAAAATATTCTTTGATCATCAACCTCCAATAAACATTTTATTAGTTTTTTCATGTCTCCCCCACATCACCAGAAGTGTTCATATTCAAACGCAAATGTTACTTTATATGAGATTGTGGTTTTAATATATCTTTTTGTTTTCTTGCAGCAGACATATTCCCTCTTGATAATTAATTTTGGGAAATGGCAAATCAATCATTCATCTCTGAATTTCTGCTCCTTGAATTCTCAGCAATCAGAGAACTGCAAATTGCCCATTTCTGTTTATTTCTGACTTTATATTTAGGGACCCTAACAGGGAATCTTCTTATCATCTCTGCTGTAGTTTTTGATTACCATCTCCACACACCTATGTACTTCTTTCTAATGATTTTGGCCATCCAGGACGTTGCTTCTGTCTCAGTTCTTATCCCTAAAATCATGATCAATATTGTGTTGAACAATAGATACATTTCTTATTCTGGATGTGTTACTCAAGTCCTTTTCTTTATCTCTTTTGTGGGTTGTGATGTTGCCCTTCTTACAGTCATGGCCTATGATCGCTATGTTGCCATTTGCAACCCTTTGCAATATGAACTAATAATGAATAGGAGAGCATGCATACAAATGATTGGAAGTGTGTGGATTGCTGGTTTCTTCTATGGTGGGTTACATACTGGGGGCACTTTTGCATCACCATTCTGCTCCAATGTTGTCAATCAGTTCTTCTGTGAAATCCCACAGTTACTGAAGCTTGCTTGCTCTGATTTATTCCTAGCTGAAATTGGAGCCCTATTTTTTAGTGCTCTAGTTGTGGTTGGTGTCCTTATTTTCATTGTGGTTACCTACATACAGATCTTCTCTGCTGTCCTGAGAATTCCTTCTGTTCAAGGGAGAAAAAAAGCATTGTCTACCTGTCTACCCCATGTCACTGTTTTATCTGTATTTGTAACTTTTGGGTGTTTTGCTTATCTTAGATCCCCACCTCAGAAACCTTCTCACCTGGATTTGGCAATTACTATAATGTACTCCATTATTCCACCCATGCTAAATCCATTAATCTATAGCTTGAGAAATAAAGAAATTAAAAATGCTCTATCAAGGCTGTTACGTTTCTGAGATTCTTCTAAGAACATCTTGTTCATTTAGGTGCAGCCATGAATCTGTGATTGTACAGCAATTATATTAGGAGACATGTCACATTTAATAAGTTCATCAATAACTGCCAGTCATGCATACAACTGTCATAAAATCTTATTAATTTTCTGGAGTGGTGTGCAAGCTGAAATAAACATCTCTCTTTATGCATATATATATATATATATATATATATATATATATATATATATATATATATATATATATATATATATATATATATATATATATATATATATATATACATACACACACACACACACACACACACACACACACACACACACACACACACACACACACACACACACACACACACACACACACACACACACACACACACACATATATATATATATATATATATATATATATATATATATATGCATATTGTATGCATGACTGGCAGTTATTGATGAACTTATTAAATGTGAATGTCTCCTAATATAAAAGCTACATAATGACAGATTCATGGCTGCACCTAAATGAAATATATATATTACTGGGATTTGAACCTGGAATGTGTTACATATTAGGCAGATTTGTTAGCCACTACACCACAGGCTCTCCTCCTTTATCAGCTAAGCCAGGGAAATAGGTATGTATTTGTGTTACAACCCCTGGTATGCCCAAATATGGGAGGGAGCTCACTCCTCCCTCTTTCTGTCCTTCGGCTCATCACAGAAAGCCATCCAGGCAGAAACCCATAGTTTTATTTTTAATGTTGCCTTTTTATATTTGTGTTATATTTGTGCTACGCCTGTGGTGTAGTGGCTAACAAATCTACCTAATATGTAACACATCCCAGGTTCAAATCCCAGTAAGAGTATGGCTAGCTGATGAGAGCTAAATAGCTTGAAATGGATCCATACTAGTCTCCCTTTATTTATTTATCAGCACAAATGCAACACAAATATAAAAAGGCAACATTAAAAATAAAAATATGGGTTTCTGCCTGGATGGCTTTCTGTAATGAGCCGAAGGACAGAAAGAGGGAGGAGTGAGCTCCCTCCCATATTTGGGCATACCAGGGATTGTAACACAAACACACACACACACACACACACACACACACACACACACACACACACACACACACACACACACACACACACACACACACATATATATATATATATATATATATATATATATATATATATATATATATATATATATATATATATTGTTTTCTGAGGTTTTCGCGGGTGTTTGTATGTACATCTTTGGTTGTTCGGGTTTTCTCCCGCGTAGAATTGGAAGTATCTTCACGACGTTTCGATGAAGTCTCATTCATCATCTTCAGGCTGCTGCTTCCGGCTTGGTGCTTCCGGCTTGGTGCTTCCAGGAGCAAATTGCGTGGGGCAGTGGGCGGGAGGCTCATCCCACATACAGTGGAACTGGAGGAGGAGGTTTGGATGGCGGAAGTGAGCCCTGTGATCAAGACAAAGGCATTGGCACAGGGGGAGGCACATGATTTGGTTCCCAGACTCATGTCAAGTACTCTGTCCCAGCTGCAGTGGCTGTGGACAAATAAAAACAAATGGTGGGAGAAAGGCAGATGTTAGATACTAGCTTCAGTTATAATGGTTTCCACCAAGGTCCTCTGTTTCGGTGGGAACAGAAGTTTAATCTCATTGGTTGAAGGGTGTGACAGCTTTCTATAAAAGGGCTGATGTCAGGCTCAACCTTCACTGGATTGTTCTTACTTGTTGTGTCATAATAAAGACCTGTTGTTATTGTTAGCCTGTGTGTGCCTATCCATTACCCAATCTAACACTGGTGACGAAGGTGGGATTGGAAGGCAACTAGGCGAACCAAAAAGAGCATAGCAATCCAGCCCGGAGCTCAGCATGGCTTTGAGCAGCCTTTTTTGAGTGGCAAACTCAAAATGCCCTCAGAACACAAAATGGCCATGCACGCCCCACTGACTCCGCATAACCCAGTCACTGAGCACTGGGACTTGTATATGCTGAGGTTCAACTGCTTTCTCGAAGCCAACAACCTCATGGGCCTTTCTGAAGGCTGCAAGAAGAACATGTTCCTTGGTTACTGTGGACAGGAAGTGTTCGAAACTGTCAAAAACCTCTCAGAGCCAATGCTGCTACAATCAGTCGCTTGGTCCATGCTCCAGCAGACACTGAGGATTCACTACACTCCCAAGCCATCTAAGCACATCCCCCAGCACGAATTTAATATTTGCAACCAGAAGGAAGGTGAATCAATCAACGAGTATGTTGCGGCACTACGAAAGAACACAGCATACTGCAAGTTCCAAGACCTAGACGAACTTATTCTTGACCGCATCATATGTGGTGTGTGGGACATTAATTTATAGAGTAGGTTACTTGCCAAATCTAATCTCACTCTACAAATTGCCTTGGACAAAGCCAAGGCATCAGAATGGAGGAAGCGGAGACTTAGGGGGTTTTTAACTAGATGTTTTTTAACTGTTTTAGGGGGTTCCAGGGTGGGGGGGAGGGTTAACCAGGCCAGGAGTGGGGTTAGTGCCAGGTGAACAGGTGTGGTCGGGAGGGGAGTGAGCAGAGTGGGGGAGGGGAGGGAGAATGATATTCCATCAGAGGGTTTGTTATTCCAACGATCGTAGGTAGGGGTAGGTGCGAGGATAGACGAAAATCTTGTAGCCGGTTGGGAGACCGTGGCCGTTGGACACGCCCGGTCACTTGCACCAACCCCCGCACTCTAGGTGGCCAGGACCTACAGAGCCAGGGCCTGAGGTTGATGTTATGCAACGCGAGGTCCGTTGTCAACAAGACCCCCCTCATTAATGATCTGATCTCGGAGGGGGAGCCGGACCTTGCAGGGATAACGGAGACCTGGTTGGGCCATGAGGGGGGTTTACCCCTCATGGAAATGTGCCCACCGGGTTACCGTGCATTCCATCAGCCACGGGGCCTGGGTAGGGGTGGTGGGGTAGCGGTGATTATACGGGAGGGTCTGGAACCGAGAGAGTTCACTGTGCCACAGATATCCGGGTGTGAGTCTCTTGGCGTGAAGTGGGGCCCAGAGAGACAGTTGGGCTTGCTGATTGTATACTTGGCTCCTCACTATGCATCAGCAGCCCTGCCTGAGCTCCTCGAGATGATCGCAGAGATGGCGGTTGAGACCCCCAAACTTTTGGTTATGGGGGATTTCAACCTGACGTCGATGGGTGAAGCATCCAAGGTGGCTTGGGAGTTCATGGCTTCCATGACAGCCATGGACCTGACCCAAATAATTCAGGGCCCCACACACGAGGGAGGCCACAAGCTGGACCTTGTTTTTGTCTCTGGCCAGTGGACGAGTGATCTAGGAATAGGGGAATTAGTTATTACGCCCCTGTCATGGTCAGATCACTCATATCTCCGTCTCGACTTCCCTGGCGCTACCCCCACCACGGGAAGGCGGAACCAGAATGTCCTAGATGGTTCCGCCCCAGGCGCCTGATGGAACCGGATAGGTTCCAGATGGAGCTCGGGCCACTTCCTGTAGCCCTGACCCGCTCCCGGATGGAGGACCTGGTGGCCGCATGGAATAGTGCGGCTGCCGGGGCCTTTGCCGGGACCGGGTTGCGCCTTTGCGGCCTCTCTTGCGGCAATGAATAACCCTGGCCCCTTGGTTTACCGAGGAGCTAAGGGTGATGAAACGCTGCAAGAGACGCCTAGAGAGCAGATGGAGATCTTCACGCTCCGAATCTGACCAAACACAGGTAAGTGCCTATTTATGGACTTACCTTGTGGCATTAAGACTGGCCAAGCGTTGACACTGTGCCACTCTTATTGCATCCGCAGACAACCGCCCTGCTGCCCTGTTTCGGGTGACCCGCTCCCTCCTGTTACAGAGTCCGCGGGAAGCCCCCCTGCAGGGTAGAGCAGAGGAATTTGGGGAATATCTGCAGGACAAAATCGCTCAAATCCGGAGTGAATGGGTCCCCCTCAGTGGTCTAGAGGGGATGTCGGAGGCGAGTCTTGAGGGACCACTCTGGGAGGGGTTTGACTCTATTGTGCCAATGATATGGACAGGTTGCGTGGGCGACTGCAAGCCACTACATGTTTACTGGACCCGTGTCCCTCCTGGGAGGTCACAGGAGGCTGGCTCCTGGGACTAGTGAACGCTTCATTGGGTGAGGGGTCCTTGCCAGCTGCCTTGAAAGAGGTGGTGGTGAGGCCCTTACTCAAGAAGCCTTCTCTGGACCCAGCCGAGTTAGCTAATTACCGTTCCGTCTCCAACCTTCCCTTTCTAGTGAAGGTTGTAGAGAGTGTGGTGGCACAACAGTTCCCACGTCACCTGGAGGAAACTGACTCTCTAGACCCATGCCAGTCTGGTTTCCGGCCCGGTCACAGCACGGAGACGGCCTTGGTCGCATTGGTGGATGATCTCTGGAGGGCCAGGGATAGGGGTTGTTCCTCTATCCTGGTCCTATTAGACCTCTCAGCAGCTTTTGATACCATCGACCATGGTATCCTACTGCGCCGTTTGGAGGGGCTGGGGGTGAGGGGCACCGATTTGCGGTGGTTCTCCTCCTACCTCTCCGACCAGACGCAATGCGTGTTGGAAGGGGAGCAGAGGTCGACCCTGAGGCCGCTCACCTGTGGGGTGCCACAGGGGTCGGTCCTCTCGCCTCTCCTGTTCAACATGTATATGAAGCCACTGGGTGAGATCATTCGTAGCTTTGGGGTCAAGTACCATCTGTACGCTGATGATACTCAGCTGTACATTTCCACCCCGAACCACCCCAACGAGGCCGTCGAAGTGATGTCCCGGTGCTTGGAGGCCGTACGGGTCTGGATGGGAAGCAACAGACTCAAACTCAACCCCTCCAAGACGGAGTGGCTGTGGTTACCGGCGCCCCGGTTCAACCAGTGGGCTCCATCACTGGCCATTGGGGGCGAGCAACTGGCCCCCGTGGAGCATGCGCACAATTTGGGCATCCTCCTAGATGCCTGGCTGTCGATGGATGACCATGTGGCAGCCGTGGCGAGGGGGGCGTTCCACCAGGTTCGCCTGGTGTGCCAATTGCATCCCCTATTGGACTGAGACGCCCTTCGCACAGTCACTCATGCGCTGGTGACATCCCGTCTGGACTACTGTAATGCTCTCTACATGGGGCTCCCCTTGAGATGCACCCGAAGACAGCAGCTTCTCCAGAATGCGGCCGCGCGGGCAATCACGGGGAGTACTAGGTACTCCCATATAACACCTCTCCTGTGCGAGCTGCACTGGCTCCCTGTGGTTTTTCGGGTGCGTTTCAAGGTGTTGACTGTCATCTTTAAAGCGCTCCATGGCACAGGACCTAGTTACCTGCGGGATCGCATCCTACCCCATACATCCCTACGACCAATTCGCTCTCACAGAGAGTGACTCCTCCGGGTGCCGTCCACTAAGTAATGCCAGCGGGCAGCGCCCAGGAGTAGGGCCTTCTCTGTGATGGGCCCAACCCTCTGGAATGACCTCCCCTCCAATATTAGAATTACCACTGACCTCCGCTCCTTCCGCAAGAAACTCAAGATCCACCTGTTCCAATTAGCTGGCCTGGCCCAATCATAGTTTTAATCTCCAATCCTCCTGGCCGGTATTTTAAATTCCTGGGGTAGATTTTTAAGTTGTTCAATTTTTATTATTATTGTACAGATTTTATTTAATTTGTTTTTACGGGGTTCTGATGTCTTTCTATGTATATGGTATTTTAACCTTTGTCTGTACACCGCCCCGAGTCCCTTCGGGGAGAGGGAGCGGTTTATAAATTTAATAAATAAATAAAATAAATAAAAAATAAATCAGTCGTCAAGACAACAGAAACTCTGCAGCGCCAAAGCACTCCACAAGATGCGTGAAAGAACAATATTAGATAAACTGTTGATACAGACAGAAAACAGACTGATCAAAGTGCTGTATAGAATTTTGTTGGAATATAAACTAGAGGAAGAACATGTCAAAGAAAACATGGTCACCTGGGCGAAAAATTTTGGTTACAATGTGGAATTAGCTAAGTAGGAAAAACTTTGGATACTTAATCAGAAATTAACATTGGCTACGGCGTATAAAGAAATTTTTTACAAGATGTCCTACAGATGGCATCTCCCGCCAGCACGGCTATCTAAAATGTTCAAAAATTTGGCCCCAAATTGCTGGAAGTGTAAAAAAACACCAGGCACCTTCTACCATATGTGGTGGATGTGCAATGAGGCAAAAAAATATTGGAAAATGATCCAATCATGGCTAGAATAAATGGTGGGAGAACAAATTATGTTTAAACCAGAAACTTTTCTCCTAGGCATAATACCGGAGGGGTTTAAGAAAGATACACTCTATCTAATTATACATATACTGACTGCAGCGCGCATAACCTATGCACAGCATTGGAAAAAAGAAAATACACCATCAGAGCTAGATATAATCAGAAAAGTGTTGGCCTGTGCAGAAGCAGATAGGCTCACTTTGGAACTTAAAAATAAAGGGGAATCAGAATATTTTGAGGTATGGAATAGATTTTATGACTGGTATAAGTTAAGATGACAAGACTGGAACAAATGTATATATGGTGATCGAACAGAAGGACAGACAATGTATTAAGTAGAATAATTGTTAATGGTTGAAACCAGCTGTACATAATGTGAATATATGATCACCCCGACTCTGCGGCATTGCATTGTTTTAAATGTAAAAACAATAAAAATATATTGCAAAAAAAAAAGATGCGTGAAAGAACACACACATACATCATGAGGCTGCAGAGGCCGAGAGCTCAGAAGGCGAAGAAGATGACAGCTGCCACATGCGCAGTAGCCATGCCAAGCCGGCACACAAATTCAGACTACGATTCCCCCCTTGCACTCGCTGTGGAGGAGACCATGCCCGATTGGCCTGCCATTTCTGCGACTCTATCTGCCAGCGCAGTGAGTGAAAAGAGCGCATGACCAAAGTTTGCAGAAGTGAGCACCCCACGACGACCTGGCAGCCAAGAAGCTGAGCTAACCGCCAGCAGAGTTCTAACCAAGGGACATGGCAGAAGCCACCATGGTGCTCATAGGGCGACACCAGAGTCACCTACCATACCTCAATCAGCCAAGTCCGCACTAGGTGGCCAAAAAAGCTAAAGGTCACAATCCTCATCTAGGGCTCTCCATGCAAGATGGAAATCGACATGGGGTCATCACTGACCATCATGCCATGGTCTACACTCAAGCGGGCTATCCCTAGCCTAAAGAACACCTTTGCACACCTGACATTTGCCTTCACAATTACCATGGGAACCGAGTCCCCATCGTGGGCCAGGGCACCTTCTGGGTGCAATTCAAAGACTACAGCAGCCAGCTCCCAATGACGGCAGTCAGCAGGGACCTGCAGAGCCTCCTGAGGCTTGACTGCTTCAAATCCCTGGGGCTAGAAGTGACCGGTATCAACGCCTTGAAAAACAAGACCACTGAAGCAATATTTAAGGAGTTTGAGGATGTCTTCAGCACTTGTCTGGGTAAGTATGTGGGGACTCCAATCTCTTTTAATTTGGACCCCAACATAGCCCCCATAAGGCTAAAGCCCAGGAGAGTATGTTTTGCTCTCTGCCCCAAAATCAATCTGGAAATTGACAAGCTTGTAGGCCAAGGAATCCTACAGCCGGTTGACCACGCAACCTGGGAGACCCCTATAGTGACACCTGTCAAATCTGACAGGTCTGTCCACATCTGCGCAGACTACAAATGTACAATTAATAAAATGTTACAACAATGTGCTTACCCTGTACCTATTGTAGAGCATTGATTACATTCATTAGGCCCCGGCAAGGTATACGCTAAATTAGACATGGCGCAGGCATACCAACAATTGCCTGTACATGGTGCTACAGTGGAGGCCCAAACCATTGTGACGCACAGGGGTGGATTCAAATGTCACCGCCTGCAATTTGGAGTTAGTATAGCCCTGGACTGTTCCAAAGTGTCATGGAACGGGTTTTACAGGGGATTCCAGGAATTGTCCCCTATTTTGACAACATCTTGATATCAGCTGCAAATGAGGGACAACTTTTCAAACATTTACAAACTGTTTTGGCTAGAATTAGAGACAAAGGCCTCCATCTCAAAAAAGAAAAATGTTAAATTAACGTGCCAAGGGTTGAATTCTTAGGGTACCTAATTGACGGCTCTGGGATTCACCCCACCATGAGAAAAATTAAAGCAATTCAGGACTCTACACCTCACAATCAAAGCGAGCTACAAGCGTTCCTCGGGCTCCTTAATTTCTACAGCGTCTTTCTTAAACAGAAAGCTACCGTTGCTGAGCCCTTACACCATCTCCTGGCAAAGAACGCGAAGTGGTCCTGGGGCAAAGCCGAGGCTGCTGCATTTGCCATGGTAAAAATACTTCTATCAGCGGACACGTTCCTGGTGCAATACAGCCAGACCCTGCCATTCGTGTTGATCTGCGACGCTTCCCTGTTTGGCGTTGGGGCCATTCTCAGCCACCGCATGCCCAATGGAACTGAGGCTCCCATAACCTTTTACTCTAGGACCTTGTCTGCTGCCAAGCGGAACTACAGCCAGCTGGACCATGAGGCTTTGGTTGCAGTGGCCAGAGTAAAAAGGTTCCATGAGTACCTATACGGCCATGATTTCGAACGAATTATGGACCACAAACCGCTACTGGGCTTGCTGGCTGGGGACCGACCTACTCCTGTGTGATTATCACCACAGATGACCAGATGGACCATTTTCTTAGCTGCTAATCCTACCGCCTCATCCATTGACCAGGCTCCACTTTGGGACATGCCAATGCTTTGAGCCGCTGCCCGCTGCCAGAACCTCTTGCTAACCCTACCCCCAAGACACCAGTCCTTCTCATTGATGGCTTAGAGACTGGTCCTGTCTCATCTAGTCACGTTGCCCAGCACTCTGCAAAAGACTCCACCATCAAACAAATTTTGAACTGGGTGTGGAGGGGGTGGCCCAAGGGGCCTGTTTGGTCTGATTTCAAAATGTACCATTGTAAGCGTGATGAGTTGTCTGTTGTTAATGGCTGTTTGCTGTGGGGGGACCGGGTCATTGTTCCACCCAAACTTTGGATTGCAGTATTAGAGGCTTTACATGTAAGGCATACTGGAATTATAAGGATAAATCTTTGGCCAGGAGTTACGTGTGGTGGCCTAACATGGACAGTGAGATCGAAGAATGGGTGGCTACCTGCACACCGTTCCAGGAGTCCAGACCAGCTTCCCCAGAGGTGCCCACTAAGAAGTGGGAGTGACCTCAAGCACCATGGTCTAGGATGCACATTGTTTTTGCTGGCCCAGTTCATGGCCAGACATTCCTCGTAGTTGTGGATGTCTACTCAAAATGGCTAGAGGTAGTCCTGATGGCATCCACTACGGCAGAAGCAGTCATCAAGGTACTACGGAGATTTTTCTCCATGCACAGCCTGCCTGACATCCTGGTCTCAGACAATGGACAATTCACGGTCATGCAATTTGAGACCTTCTTAGCAGCTCAGAGAATCAGACATGTCCTAGTCGCGCCATTCCATCCAGCCTCCAATGGTCAGGTGGAGAGAATGGTGAGATCTGCAAAAGAGACCCTATCCAGGATGGGCCAGGGAGATTGGCAAACATGGGTTGACCACTATTTGCTAATTCAACACATCACGCCAAGTGCCACTACATGGAGAAGCCCCTCCGAGCTTCTCATGATTCGCTGGCTAAGGTCCCACTTAGACCAGCTACACCCAAACTATTCTGCCACATCGCCCCCTGACTCCACAAGCAAAATTCACTTTATGCCCACAACTATGCCAGGGGAACTCTGTGGATTCCTGCCACAGTGATAGGCATCTCGTAGAGGATGGTTGGAATTGGAGAAGGCATGTTGACCAACTCCATGGCTGCCTCTCCAACTCCAATCTTAGGCAGCCAGAGGTAACTCCTGCTTGAGTTAGACAAAATCCTACCCAAAAGGAGCACGAAGTCACTCCTTCCACAGCTAACTCAAACCCGAAGTCACCGGGATACTTACCTTCTTATGTTGCAGGTCCGCAGCGAGCTCTGAGTGAACCGGCTCTAGAAGCTCCAGCCGCGGCCTGTGAAAGGTTCCAGGAGCTTCCACCAAGCAGAGCTGTGGAGCAAACAGGTCCGTCCGACCTGTCCAGAGAACACCCTCTGACTGAACTGCACAGGTCTGGCAGAGCTCCCAAAAAGCCCGCCTACCTGCGTGACTATGTGACCAGTAGGATTATCCCACCTAAGGGGCGGGGGTGTTAGATACTAGCTTCAGTTATAATGGTTTCCACCAAGGTCCTCTGTTCCAGTGGGAACAGAGGTTTAATCTCATTAGTCGAAGGGTAAAAGGGCTGCTGTCAGACTCAACCTTCGCTGGATTGTTCTTACTTGTTGTGTTATAATAAAGAGCTGTTGTTACCGTTAGCCTGCGTGTGCCTATCCATTACCCGATCTAACAGCAGAAATGTGGGGAAGGAGGCGATTAGGGCCATCCAGTGGCTTTGTGTTTGACATGTCTTCACCAGAACGTAACCATTATATATTTCCTCTACTTCTGCAATAAAATATAACTAATAATAAATAGATAAATTTCTCCTTTAAAGGAACAGGTTTACTACACAATTAGTATTCAGCAGCTAGATGCTGATTTGAAACAATAATAATCTATACCTAAATTTATTGTAAGCTTTCCAATATTTTATTCAACTATTAATTTAAAGCATTTATTAAATATGCCAATGATAAAATTTGGTCAGGTATTGGAAGAAATCTGAAGTTCAGCTTCCACAATGTTCCTTATTCTGTGGATCAGTAAATTCAACATTGGTGACACAACACAGTAAAACACAGAAATCATGATATCTTATGCTGTTGGGGAGCTGGATATGTGCCTCAGGCATGCAAAGTCACCACTGACCATAAATAGACAAAAGACTAGGAGATGAGGTAAACATCTGGAGGTCTTTTGCTTCCCTTGGGTAGATGATATTTGCAAAACTGTTCTAAAAATCTTCACACATGAAAACACAATTACAGAAAAAAATAATGAACTCTAAATAAACAAAAAAAAAGATTAGTGCCCATTTTTCTGCAGCATAAGAGACAGAAGAGGACACCTTGAGGAACTGGATGGCCCTAATTGCCATCCACAAGAGCTGTATGATTCTGGAACAAGACTTCAGTATAAATAAATTTCCTGTGAAAAGTATTGCATAGAAAAGACTGCCCCCATCCACGCACTGGTCACCATTTGGATGCAGGCTTTTTTTGTTCAGTATAATCTCATAATGCAATGGATTGAAGATCCAAAGTCATGACACCCAGGAGAAATAAATGAGACATGATGAAAAAAACAAGGAAGAAAACTAACTGGCACCCTAATTTTTCAGGCTTTGAGTCCCTTTGCCTTGTAGAATGTGGTTCCTTCACCTTCATGCTCTTACAAACCATTTGTGATTAATAAAAATATCTCATTGTGCTTCCCAGATTTTCCAGATTTGGATTCACTCTTAAACCTGTAATATTTTGGCCATCTTTTCTGAAACTCAGCCTGGATCATTCCAGATGACTTCAAATCCCTCAAACTAAATCTACTTAGCAACTTAAAACTACCTGCTTCTTTTTAGAATCACCAGCCAATGTGCTTCTTTCTTTTTCTCCTAATTTCCAAATTTACAAGAACCAAAGCTGATACAATCATTTTAGCTTGCAGACTCCTAATATCTCCATTCCTCCTCTTCAATTGTTTATCAAAATGTCTTTATATTGTCAACTCTGTGTATCTCCTTTCTTTACAAGAAAAGGAAGGTGGGGGGAAAGATGATTATTCATTGGGGTCTCAGGCTTCAACTGAAAAACTAAAAAGAACAAGAGTAGCTGTTTGAGTGTAATGTGACAAATGTTACAAAGCAATGTGTTATGGTAGATGGCCACACATGTTTTCTGTTGATTCATAGCTATTCTATACTGTGTATCTCCATTGCACATTTAAAAAGTTTTTTAAAATCATTTTAAGTTGTTCCCATAATTTACAGCATTTTTTACATAGCTGGTCCTTACTGGAAAATAACTCCAATTAAAAAAATGTCATACATATTTCTGTAAAGTATATTATCTCAGCTGATCCTTTAAATAATTTTTAAGTGAAAATTTGTTGTCTATGTGTCTGACTACCTACCTATAGATTTACATAGCATCAGACTGATAATTCTCATATTTTCCTAAAAGATTCATTATATACAAATGAACTGAAATTAAAAAGATTATCAAAGAAAGATAAAAATGATCATATGCCAATAATAAACAATTGGTGGGAACATATATGAAAAGTAATAAAAATGAGCAGATTAAAATATTATGGGGATCTGAATACAAACTGATGGTCTAGACTTATAACATTCTAGTTTTAATTGCTATTGAAAACCAGAATGTTTGCATAATTTTTGTATCAATATCAAGGAATTAAGAAATCAGGCGTTAAATTTATATTAAAGAAATGCATCTACCTACAGCAATATAATCTTATATCTTTTCCATACATGTCTACTATGTAATATAAATAATAAGGTATGGATTTATTTGGAGAAAAAGTGTATGAAAATTAACAGCACAGTTAGTATTCAGCCTTATTACTTTATGTAGTATCACAACGATTTAATCCTAAACGCTGATCTGAGACAATATTTTAAATAGATTAATGCTTATAGAGTGTAAGCTGCCTAGAGTTGTAAATACATGTTTTTAAAGCAACCAAAAACAAGACTTCATAACAACATTGTAGTTTTCTCAATTTCAAAAGGGTAAAGCCTAACATGCTAATTCAATTCCATTTAATTTATCAACTGATAACAATAGCAAAAAGTGGATCACTTTATTTTTGTATCTAAATGGTCAAATAAAGTATTTTTTAAACTGCACAAACTGAGGAATTTGTGGCAGGTTCTTCAAAGAAATATTGATGATCAACTTCCTGAATGCCATTTTGAGTTCTTTGTTCCTCATACTGTAGATCAGTGGATTCATGACTGGTGGCACTACACAGTAAAACATAGAAATCAGGATATCTGATGTCGATGGTGAGCTAGATAGGGGTCTCAGGTATGCAAAATTACCACTTATCAGAAACAGACAAATGACTATGAGGTGGGGTAAGCAAGTAGAGAAGGCCTTATACTTTCCATGGGTAGATCGGATCCTCAACACTGCTCTGAAGATCTGAACATAAGAAAAAGTAATTACAGCAAAATAAAAAAAAGCTAAACTAGAACCAAATGTTAGAGCCCAGACTACTGCAACATATGAATCAGAGCAAGAGATCTTGAGCAGCTGAGGGATTTCACAAAAGAACTGATTAAGGATTCTGGAACAGAAGTTCACTGTAAATAAGTTTCCTGTATAAAGTATTGCATAGAAAAGGCCACCAATCCACGCACTGGTTGCCATTTGGATACAGACAGTTTTGCTCAGTACAGTCTCATAATGCAGTGGATTGCAGATGGCTACATAACGATCATAGGCCATGACACCCAGGAGAAAGAAATGAGACAGCATGAAGAAAACAAGGAAAAAAACTTGGCAGAGACATCCAGAATAAGAAATGCCTTCTGTGTTTGTCAAGGAATTTATCATTGACTTGGGAACTGTGACAGAAATGGATCCAAGGTCTTGCAAGGATAGATTGACTAAAAAAAAATACATGGGTGAATGGAGCTGGTGGCTATAAACAATGACAGTGATGATGATGAGATTTTCAATGAAGGCTACCATATAAATTATTAAAAAAAGAACAATGTGGAATATTCGTAGCTCCTCAGTATCAGGGAATCCAAGCAGAAGGAATTCACTGACTCTCGATTTATTTTCCATTCTCCTTTTTTAGACTTCAGAATTAGTAACAGGAGATCATACATAAGAACTGTTTCTCATGTATCTGTGGCAGTAGTCAAGAGGGAATGAAATGCTATTCAAAGAAGTTCCTTTAATATGGGAGTGCTAATTTAAAAGCACAGGTTTATCTATAAGATATTTGTCATTATCCTCAGGAGACTGATTTCTCAAAAGCCTAGTTTATTTTAGAGCTGTAAGTCCATGTAGCTATGGGAAAATGAGTTTTACTCATGCTTCTTTTTCTCTATATATTCTATTTTCTTATTTGTATAAGGAGATTAATTACTAAGAAATGAACTGAAATAAAACAGAAAAGGTTATCAGAGAATACTGTAAAAAGATAAGAATTACTATTTTGAAGCTATTTATGTATGTAGACAGGTAGATCTATATATTTGTATAATCATAAATGTTCACTCTTTTTAAAATGTACTTAAAGACTCAGCAGAGATAGTGAAATAAATAAGTAAAATGATTAAAAAAATTCTATTTCTCTCTTCATTCCAAATGGGATTTATTCTCAGTGTCTGGCCCCTTCATTTAGACTATTTGTTAGCCTTATATGGCCTCATCTCTTTTTCTGCATGTGATGCTCAGGTCCTTTTCTTTATCTTCTTTGTAGGATATGATATTCCCCTTCTTATAATCATGGCTATGATTGCTATGTCATTGTTTAAAACTCTTTTTAAAATTATGAATGCATAATTAATAGCAGATCTTGCAGCCAGATGTTTGGAAGTGTTTAGATTTTTGGTTATCACTATGGAATATTATATACTAATGGCACTTTAGCAACTCCTTGCTGCCCCAATATTGTTAATCAGTTCTTCTCCAAAATCCCAGTTACTTACGCTCACTTGCTCTTAAGTTATTCCTAGCTGAAATTTGAGCGCTAATTTTTTAATGTTCCAATTCAAGTTGGCGTCCTTATCTTCATTATTGTTGCATAGAGATCTTCTCCCATTCCTAACAATCCCTTCTTTTCAAGAGACACAAAAAAGCATAGTCCCCTTGTCTATTTCATATTATGATATTCTTTATATTTTTAATCATTAATCATTTTTATCATTGTGTATTTTGTTTCCTCTAGGTCTCCTTCTCTGATGCGTGTGTGTATGTGTGTTTTTTTTTTGTGTGCGCGCGCGAACCTGTCTTCATATTTTTCCACAATAAGGTGGGTGTTTTCAGAGGAAACAATTGAGGGTCCCTATTTCCCTTCAGTAATCTGATCTGAAACCTGACCTAAAGGGGTCCAGGTAATAATCCAAAACTCTTTGGAGCTGTATGACAACCATTTTTTCACCATCTTCCCTAGAAAGGAAAGGTGGGAAATTAAATAAAATTGGTCAGTGAGGTTGGGTAAAAGCCAGTAGTTGCCTTGGCAGCCTAAGGACCTTGTCCACTTCCTCAGTTATAACAGGAATCAAACTGTTCCTAGATAATCAGGCAAGTCTACTCTCCAACCATCTCCAATAGAACTGTTTTATCCTTGGACTCAAACTGAAAACAGACCCGAGTAATTTTATCCATCACTTTTTATATCCATTTTATTCAACAGATTTATTTGCATGTCTCTGTAACCCATGGGAGTTTGGGGAGTGATGGTCCAGGAGACATCTCACAGCTGCAATCCTATCCAGAGCCTCATCTGCTTTATAATTCCAGGCTGTGACAACAAGTTTGCATAGTTGCTGAAAGCAGACCATTCACATAGGTCCTTCCTCTCTGCAGAGGGGCAGCCTTTTTTTAAATAAAGTTTTTATTTTATTTTAAAACAAGCAAAACATACATATAACATAAAAAAAATCATCAATTACATAACTATTTAACATGCTGTTTGATCACAAACATTTGTGCATCACCGCTTTCAGTTATATATAAAATCAGTAGTTTTCAACCCAATATACATTAGTATATTGATTATCATTGTAAATCATATAGTCAGTTTACTTTTATAATTTCCTCCTTTTAAACAGAATTCTAAAGATTAAATACATATGTATGCTAACTATCTGTTACATCATTGTGAATCTATTTAATAATAACATATCTTTATGGTATCATCTATCTTATTCTGGTATTTCTTGCAGTATATATATAAAAAAAGGTTCAACATTTTATATTTGTGTATCATTACTTTCAATTATATGTAAAAATCAGAAAAATTTCAGCACATTCCATTGTTTTTCGAATAACTTCCTCCTGCGTTGGTATTTTCTCATTTTTCCAATTTTTTTGCAAATACAATTCTGGCTGCCATTAAAATATTTACGATCAAATATTTCAAGTCTTTATTGTATGTATCTGGTATAATACCCAATAAAAGAGTCTCTGGTTTAAAGTCTATGCGTTTCTGTGTCATTTTTTCCAACCACCAATGTGGATTTTAGTCCAATACCTTTTAGCTTCTGTGCAAGTCCACCACATGTGGTAGTATGATTCCGGTATCTGTATGACATTTCCAACACTTTTCCAATTTGTTTTTGGACATTCTTGCTATTCTTGTTGGGGGTAAGTGCCACCTGTAAAACATCTTATACAAATTTTCCTTATAAGCTGTTGACATTGTCATTTTATAATTTTGGGACCATAATTTCTCCCATTTCTCTAGTTCAATCCCATGTCCAAATTTTTTTCCCCAAGCTATCATAGCTTCTTTAACTTGTTCTTCTTTTAGCTTAACCTTAGTAAATGTCCATATATTTTTTAAATTACTTTTCATCAGTACCTGTCAAACTTTTTATCTAACTCAGTTCTTTTAATCATAAAACCTTCCATTTTACAGTCTTTATCATATCTAGATTGTATTTGCACATATGAAAACCAATTCATTTCTATTCCTTCCTGTTTCAGCTCTTGCATGGATTTGAGTTTACCCTCTGCATTCAATATTTCACCATACTGAAAGAGGAATTAAATGGAGGGGAAATCTACCCCAGATGGCAAGATATAGAAGAAGAAAAAACAAAAGGATTTATGGATTTAAAGAGAGAAATTTTATTAGCAATATCATTGATAACACTACAAACAATCAAAGATAAGCTGATTAAGGAAACAGAAGAAGGGAATCGAAATTACATGAGAGATTTTATAAGCAAGGAGATGCTAGAAGGAGTCCATACAAAGTTGATTAAGGAGATGATTAGAGGACTGACACCACAAATGGCAAAATATATGAGACTGTTTTGCTACTGGAAAAATACAGGTTGATAGATGGAAGAGTATAATTTAAAACTAGTTAAACTTAGTGAAATTTAGTGACAATAGATATAGTTAAATAAATAATTGATAATGATGTATACAATGTGTAGTGTTATGATGAGTAATAATTGGATATGAATATTGAATGGTACCCATGAAGGGAAGATTATAAATCCTTTTGGATTATATATAAAGGTTAATAAAAAAGAATAAAAAAGAATAAAAAAGTTAGATATAGTTAAGTCTTGATTATTAGGGGGAAAATGTTATGATGTAGGATATAGTTAAATAAAGGAGGGATAATGATAGCAACATATATACAGGTATGGGTACAACATAAGGAAATGGGATATAAATCGTACACAGTGATTTGGAAAGAAGGATTAGAAAACTTTGTTATTAAATATTATGGATGTTTAGCTAGAATAGGACATAAGGACATAAGGACATTCACTGTGCTGTTATTGGAGGATTTTAGAAATAGTAAATGAAATGCCAGCATGAGGTTATGTATTAAATATTGGTATATTTTATGATGAAGGACGTTTAAACAATTATAGTCAAAATGAAAATGGAGATATGATGATGGTAACATGTATAAATATCTGAGTTAAAATACTTGAGTTAATATGAATTATGTTTGTTGACAGTGGAAGAGATGCATGAAAGCCTTTTTCTAACCAACTGATACACTTTCTACAGTATGTAAAGAAGGATGTGTTGTGTTTGTTTTGAAAATAAAAAATAAAAAAATATTTTAAAAAATCCCTAGTTTAATTGGAATTGACTGGAACAGATATAAAATTCTAGGTAAAACATTCGTTTTGATAGTAGAAATTCTCCCCATCATTGATAATTGTAAATTTTGCAATTGCATTAGATCAGACACAATCTGTTGCTTAAGTTTATAACAATTATTCTCTTTTAGAGTGCTACATCTTGCAGTTAAATATATTCCTAAATATTTAACCTTGTTTTTAATTTGGATATCCAATGCTTCTGCCAATCCTTCCTTTTGTCTCGATATTATATTCTTTGTCAAAATTTTCGTTTTGTCTTTATTTATTTTCAAACCAGCTACATCCCCATATTCCTCTATTCTCTCAATCAATTTAGGTGCCATTTCAAGTGGATCCCCAAGAATAAAAACCAAGTCATCTACAAATGCTTGTAGTTTATATTCTTCTTTTTTATTTTCATTCCTTTGATTTCTTTTTCTTCTCTGATCTTTCTATTTAATACTTCTAATGTTAGGACAAAGAGTAAAGGTGATAATGGGCAGCTCTGTCTTGTACCTTTCTTTATCTCAATGGAGTCCATCAATTCTCCATTTATCATTATCTTTGCTGTTTGTTCATGATATATGGTTTGAATGGCTTGTGTGAATTTCTTGCCAAAATTCATCTGTTCCAATTGTAAGAACATAAATCGCCAATTCACGTTGTCAAATGCTTTCTGGGCATCTAAGAAGATCAAAGCCATTTGTTTTTTAGGGTGCGCCTCATAATACTCCAATGTATTCAAAATTATTCTCATATTAATTTGTCTTTTGGGTAAAAACCCATTTTGGTCAGCGTAAATAAAATCATTTAGATATTTTTTAAGTCTTTCTGCTAGTATCAAAGCAAATAACTTATAGTCTGAATTCAGCAAGGAGATGGGTCTATAATTCTTAATTTGTAATAGATCAGCCTCCTCTTTGGGTAGGAGTGTAATATATACCTCTGACCATGATTTGGGTATCCTACTCTCTGATATTGCCTAGTTCATAATTTCCAGTAGTGAAATGAACAACAAATCTTGAAAAGTCTTATAGAATTCTGCAGGCAGCCCATCTGGGTCTGGAGCCTTGCCGTTATTTTGTTTTATAAGTGCTTCAGTTAATTCCATCATAGTTATTCTACTTTCTAGTATTGTTTCCATTCCTTTAGGTAACTGGGGAAGATTGGTTTCTTGTTAGTATTGTTTAACTCCTCCCTCTTCTAGATTTTCTTGTTCTTACAGCTTACCATAGTAATCTTGCATAATTTTCTTCTTCTCTACCATTCCATAGCAAATTTGCCCTTGATTGTTTTTTAATTGCAATATTTTCTTTGATTCTATCTCTTTTTTCAATTTATATGCCAACCATCTGCCTGATTTATTAGCATTTTCAAAATAGTTCTGTTTAGCTCCTTTAATTTTTTGTGCTAATTTCATTTTTCCAGTAAATCCATTTTGTGCTTATTTATATCCATTTCATTTTAATATCCTTTTTTTGTGGTGAATTCTGTAGCTCTTTTTCAAGGGCCTTGTAGTCATTCTCTAAGCCTTTAAGAAGTTGTCTTTTCTTTATGTTTCTCTTTCTTGTATAGTCGATTATCAAACCTCCAGTATAAGCCTTCATTGTATCCCAGAGGTTCTGCATCGATGTATCTTCCTTTCTATTTTCTTTAAAGAAAAAAACCCAGTTCTTTTTCCATTTTCTGTACAAAATCTTTCTCTTTTAATATCGTATTATTTAATGTCCATCTGGATCTTTTTCTTTGTCCTTTCCTTTTAATTATGATTCAGAGGGGCAGCCTTGAGAGCATGGTTTCCCCAAGGTCTGATCTCCAAATCCCCCACCAGTTCATGTTGTCACTGCTTCAACAAGAAAATCATAGCAAGAGTGTGACCACTTCTACATCAGATCTTAGATGATCTAGGATAGGTCTATGGCTGCCATGGCGACCATGAATTCCCAAGCCATTATATGGATGGCATATGGAAATCACTAAGGTACTTAAGCCTGTGGAAGTCTACCACCTCCACTGAATGGCCTCTAACAGCTTAGGCAAAGAGGCTGCTATGCAACATACAGGCTGGTACAACAGTAACACTCTCAACAAACCCCTTGAGCCAGCTTTAAAAATAGGAATTCACACCTAGAAACTTGTGCAGCATGAAGGCCAGAAGAGATTCCCAAAAGCAGTATCCATGCCTGCTGTCATGCCCTAAGGCTTTAGCTGGTGCCAAACCCTAAGCTTGTTGAACATATTTTTGAGAGGAGAACTTTTCCTCTCTGGCATGAGCCAGGTTATAGTGATGCATGGCAGGTCACCTTGTTCCTGTCAGATGCAAAAAATCAGGAGCTGGGACAGAACTTAAAAGTACTGCACATTTATTCCATGTAACCTATATACAAGAATTTGAATTACTAATAGTCAGTGCAAATTGGCATCAGTCAAAGGACTACAATAGGAGCTGTACTTAAATCTCTTTCAGGGACATAGGAACTGATGATAATCACCATCCAGACTTGTGATGCATGCATTTGACCCTGCCCTCAGGCTCAGTCTGGTTACTTCCTTCAGTTCCTTCCCAATGAGGCAACTAATATGGGGATCCTTGCTGTTGACTAATAATCTGATATTCATTAACAATATCTGAAGTCCTAGGCATCAAATGATGTGTGTAATTAACTGGTATATCCACACCAGCAAAATACCACAAAGGTAAAATTGTGGTGAATTAAAAATAGTATAATGTTTACAATGTTTCAAATACAGTGGTATCTTGATACTCAAATACTTTGAAGCTCATTGAATTTGGTGCTCAATGTATTCTGACATGAAATTTTGGCCCAGTACTCATCCTTTATATGGTACTTGATAAACAAGCTAGAACTTATGCTGCCTTGCAACTCACTACACTATTCCTTATGGGAAAAATTGCTTGATTCTCATAGCTTTTGGTACTTATCATACCTCCTGGAATCAATTAATGCTGCGTATCCAGGTACCTATAAGAGATGACTATGCAGAGCCACAGAGAGAGGACAAGCATGGACATCAATCACGAGTCCCCTAAGACCCACAAGAGATCTAAGTTCATCCTACCTTGAGTTCCTTAAAGTCTTTTCAACCATCAATTAGCTTGGCCCTTTAGAGGTTCAGATTCTTGTAAAGAGCATAAGCTTACAATAAATCTTTATAATCATTTGAACCACCTGGACTTTCTGATTTCCCTGGTACTTGACAATACCATTGTATTCAGTGCTAAAAATTAAGATTTACTGAGATTTGTTAATTTGGAAATGAGCTACAGAAACTGTCAAATCAATTTTTACTCTGAGATACAGACATTTTATATCTGGATGAAAATATTTAGCATTTCATACTAATAATCTTATTAAGGAGGAAGTAGGAAAGCCTATAGTTATGAAAATGTAAATTTCTAATATGAAATTCCTAATAATCCTCTAGGTAACATTCATCAGACTTTGGCTTATTTTATAAAAACTATGAATTTGTTAAAAATGGCCAGTATATAATTAGATGTATCTCCATTATGTAATGAAAATATTTTATTTAATTTATTAACTGTGCTGTTATAGTTTTTTATGCTTGAATGAAGTATCATTACATTATACTAAGGAGGAGGAGAGGAGGAGGAGGAGGAGGAAGGGGAGGAGGAAGCAGTTTAAAATCATTTTTTAAATATTTTTGAAATGAACTACCTGCATGCATCATATCACCACCAGAAATAAAATCAGAGATACTCAATGGGGACTCTGAAGGGTCAAGATATTACTTTCCACAAAAAAATATAAAATATATAAATAAAAATATAGAGTTCTTATTAAATGGCCAAATCCTCTACCTTCACATCTTGTCTCTGAAGATATAAAAGCATTACTTTTTATAAGGTTTAATTTACTTATCTTGATGTATTTAGATGATCTATATTTTTATAGAAAAAAGGAAAATTCTAAAAATATTTTTTCACATTATTATGATATAAATTACAATGTTGATTGTTTTTAAAGGAAATGTTCTATAATACTTTGCATGAATACAAATCTTTGGCTGAACAAATATTTTCTTCAACACAAGGTTGGCCATTTACCAGTACTCCTTCATAAATATTGTTTATCCAGATCAAGTCTTTTCTATATTAAATCCACAAGCTAAGTTTCTTAAGTAATTTCAAAGAGAATGTTATACATACATGAAAGCAACTTTGATTCTTGCTTTTTTTTTTGCATGCAGGTACATATATTACTTTTTTATTTAATAGTATTCCTAGATAGATATTCAGATTTAATTGATGGGAATGGTACAGTTAAAATGCATCTGTTACATAAAAAAAGCAATTAAGCAAGCAAGTATAAAATTTATATTTATATCAATTTATATATAGGCAGGAACGTTACCATTCTATACATTTCTATTATTTTTACAATAAAATATGTAATATAAATAATAATGAATGGAAGCATTTCTTTTTTAAAGGAATAGGAGTCTGAAATTTAACAGTACAATTAGCATTCTGCTGTATTTTTTATGTTGTTTCACTAAGATTTAATGTTAGTTGCTGATCTGAGAAAATGAAAATCCTTACCTAAATTAAGGTTTAAGGTTATAAGCTGCCCAATGTTGCATTCATAAAATAACTTAAAACATTTATTAAAATGAACAAAACTGGGAAAAAAAATAGGTCAGGTAATCGGAAAAAACTTGAAGAAAAGATTCCAGAATGCCATTTTAAGTTCCTTGTTCCTCATGCTGTAGATCAACGGATTCAAGATTGGTGGCACCACACAGTAAAATGTTGAAATCAGGATGTCTGATGTTGATGGGAAGCTGGATGTGGGTTTCAGATATGCAAAATTGCCACTTACCAAAAACAAACAAATCACTAGGAGATGAGGTAAGCAAGTAGAGAAGGCCTTTTGTTTCCCTTGGGTAGATGGGATTTGAAAAACTGCTTTAAAAATCCTCACATATGAAAACACAATTAGAACAAAAAGAATGAATGCTAAAGAAGAACCCAAGATGAGTACCCACTCTTCTGCAACATAAGAGGTAGAGCACGATATCTTGAGCAGTTGAGGGATTTCACAGAAGAACTGATTGATGATTTTAGAACAGAACTTCACAGAAAACAAATTTCCTGTATGGAGCATAGAATAAGACAGCCCACCCATCCAGACACTGGTTGCCATTTGGATACAGGCTTTTTTGCTCATTATAGTCTCATAATGCAGTGGATTGCAGATGGCTACATAACGATCATAGGCCATGACACACAGGAGAAAGAAGTGAGACATCATAAAGAAAACAAGGAAGAAAACCTGGCAGAGACATCCGGAGTAAGAAATGGCTTCTGTGTTCATCAAAGAATTCAGCATTGATTTGGGAACTGTGACCGAGATGGAGCCAAGATCTTGCAAGGATAGATTGATTAGAAAAAAGTACATGGGTGAATGCAGCTGATGACTATAAACAATGACAGTGATGATGATGATATTTTCAATAAGTGCTACCAAATAAATTATTAAAAAAAGAACAATATGGACTATCCATAGCTCCTTAGTATCAGGGAATCCATGCAGGAGGAATTCACTGACTCCAGATTCATTTTCCATTTGGCTTTTTAGATTTCAGAGCTTCTAAAAGGAGAGCAATCTTCACACTCTTTTCTCATGTATCTGTGGCAATATTCAATGTTTTCAAAGAATTTATTTTGATGTTAGCGTGCTAGATAAAAATAATTTTATGTAGGGGATGTTCGTAATTACCCTTGGGGGGAGGGGCATTTCTCATGAGCCTAGTTTACTTCTGAAGTCATGTAGGTGTTGGGAAATGTGATTAGAGCTCTGTTCATTCTGCCTTTAATCTGGGTGTGGTGGTGGTGTCAGTAAATAATTTTCCAAAGAGGCACATGAGAAAGTCGTTCTGTAGTAGAAGGCTGCTATTCCGCCCCCTGCTGTTTTGCCACCTTCTGCTGCTCTGCCACTCCCTGCTGCTCCCACCACTGCACCACCTCTCCCACCACTGCTTTGCTGCCCCACCCTGCCCCCTATTCCCTCTCCACTGCCCCCCACACCTGCCTCTGGAGTAGACAGGGACAAGTAAAGGGCCAGATATGGTCCCAGGCTCATAAAGTACATGGATGTGCTTTAAGCTATAGAGCAAATATTGTACTCATCTTCCAGACTGCTTTGACTGTATCACCAGATAATTTCTGAGCTGACTCCTTTATTAAAACTAAAATATCTTTAGCAAATGCATAATTTTTTTTCTTCTCCCCCCCCCCCCCTTTGCGGCTAAGTAATTCAAAGTTGCATATAAAAAGATCTGGTATAGATTGCACAAATAGCTCAGATGTAAGATAATATATAGAGAGAAATGTGAAACAAACATCCATGTAACAATCATCCACTCTTGGCATATCCTTAAAAAAAAAAACTAAGAAGATGTTTAAAATGTTTAATATGTGGTGAAAAGTACAATTATTAACCAAATGTATTTTGTTTATATTATAAACATATTACTATTATATACTTTATTCATTAAACATGAAACTCAGCCAACTGAACATTCAAAAATGCATTACAAATACCAATGACTGGTGCTAATGCTTGATACGGTTTGCTGCCAGCGTCCTAGGTATCAACCAAGTACCTTCTTACAATATAAGATGTTCCGAGTAGCACAGTTTTTTGCAGTTCCGCTGGTGTTATTGCAGGAAGCTGCAATTTGTTGATGTATCTTGTAAAATTCTTGGGCATGGTGCCAAATGCTCCAGTGACAATGGGTATCACTGTTACATGCTTCATCCATAGCCATGTAGTTTCGATGGCCAGGTCGTGATATTTCATTATTTTTTCTAGCTCTTTTCTTTGACTCTGGTATCTCCAGGAACAGTGATATCAATAAACTGTACACTTCAGCCCTCTACAGCCATGATATCTGGTGTATTGTTCTCCAAATGATGATCCGTTTGTATTCAAAATTCCCACAAGATCTTCACCTTCTCATTTTTGATATTTTTTTTTCCATTTTATGTTCCCATGACATTCTGGATACAGGTAAATCACATTTTTTACATAATGAGCAGTGGATTAATTTAGCAACTTGGTCATGTCTAGCTTTGTAATCAGTTTGGGCGATTTTGCTGCATTCACATATTAAATGTGAAACAGTTTCGACTTTGTTATTGCAAAGTTGGCAGTTTGGGTTGTCAGTGGATTTTTGTATCTTTGCTTTCATGGCATTGGTTTGTAGTGCTTGTTCTTGAGCAGGCAGTATTAAACCTTCCATTTCTTTTTTGATAGTTTCCATCTAAATACCATGTCCATATCAAATTGTCATCACATTTTCCTTCAATGTTTTTCAAGTGCTGTCCATGTAAAGCTTTGGTTTTCCATCTATTTAATCTGCCATCCAGCTGACTTCCAGTTGCGGCTGCGGATCGCGACGGGCATGCCTTGCTCCCCCCCGCTCTTGGTGCCCCCCCTGATTGGGGGGGGGCACAGGGAGCCTTGTAGGGGCCCCTGCTGAGGGGGCGGCTTAGCGGGGGGTCCCCTGTGTCGACGGCAGCCGGGGGGGCTCCCTGCATCGCCCTAAGCACCAGGAGGCAAAAGGGGAGGCGCTTTCCTGCGCTTTCACATTGAGGCAGCTGGGCAAGACTGATGATTTGAAGGCTGCAGCTGCAATGCGGTGAGGTGGAAATCCCCCCCGTTCCCTTTCTTGACTGAAGGGGAAAAAAAGACTGTCAGCTTTTTAGAAAAAAATTCAACCCGTTCCTGGGAAGTGTGACTGGACGGAGGGGGATTTCCCGCCACCCTTGGATAAGCGGCTCTAAACTGCTCTCTGCCCCCAGAGGAGGAGGAGGGGGGTGAGCTATGGAATGAAGTCACGCTCATAGCAAACAGCAGATTTTTTTCTACTGCAATTGTGAAAATAAGGTGATGATCTGACTTTTTGAAAACTTTGAAAACTTTTGGTTTGTTGCCTTATGATCCCGGAGCTGGCAAGGCAAGATGGCACACTTCCGTTGTCTTCATGTACCTTGAAATTTGACTCCACCCACAGAAACCGCTGGCATCTTGTCTTTGTCGCCGTGACATTCAGAGATATCTCTTGATACATTTTATCCTGGACCTGGAACAATGGACTTTACTGCTTGGATTTAGACTTTAGAAAAGGTCTTTACTTGTCTGGGCTGCCTGCCTTGTGATCTCTCTCGGCTATTCACTTTTACAATTGTTTCTTCCCTGTGTTGACACAGACATTTCTGAGCTCTTCTTACTACAATGTCACCGAAAAGACCACCACCAGGGAAACCGGGTTTTGCTGGCTCTGCCCCAGCATCTTCAGCGTCCAGCCCCAGCGGACAACAGACATTAATGTCTTTGCTCCAGCCTAAGCCCCCTGAGGTGGATCTAACCCAACAGATGTTCCCACAGCTCTTAAAGGGGCAGGAGGACTTGAAAAATCAACTGAAAGAAATGAATGAACAGCTCAGAGAGAACCAAAACTAAACGGTTCAGAATTCACAGAGATTGGAACTTTTGGGGGAGGGGATGGCTGAGACGAGGAGGGAGGTGAGGGGGGTCCAGAGAGGAAATCAAGAATTTGAGAACCACCAGATAAAATGGAATTTGAAAGGATGTCTTTTTTCCTTAGATTTCAAAATGTAATTGAGGCTGATGATGAAGACCTAAGGGGCATTATGGCAAAATTATTGGCTGAATACATCAAAAAAGACAGACAACAGTTGGGGTGGGATATTGACCTGGTCTATAGAGTAAATTCAGCATATGCCAGAACACTAAATGTTCCAAGGGAGGTCCACATCAAATTTCTCAGAAAGACTACAAGAGATGAGATTCTGAGTGCACAAAGGGGGCAAGTATTAAAATACAAAGATAGAGAAATAGCCATTTTGAAACAAATCCCAAAGAAAGTTAGAGATAAAAGAAAAAACTATTCGCTTCTAGCGAAGAAATTATACCAGAAAGGGGTGTGGTTTCGGTGGCTTCTGCCAGAAGGTATGTTAATATTCTGGGAGGACACTAGAGTCAGAATTAACACAACTATGGAGGCTGAGGCCTTCATGGAAAAAAAACAAAGTCCTCCTGGATAAATCTGATGACACTACATGGGATATACAGGAGACGGGAGGTGCTGGAGCCTTGCTGGAGGGGGGAGAAGAGGCAACATTGAGAAACCTTAGATCACAAAAATGAATTAGAAAATCTGTCTGATATAAAATGATTGAAATCATTTGAAGGTAAAAGGTTAAAATATGCTGACAAAATATTATTAAGTAGTAACAATTTAATGTATTAATAAATGAAAGTTATGAGAATGGTGGGGAGGGCCATTTCCTGCATAATGTAACTGTCAAAATTTGTACCTTATCCACCATCCCTTTCCCTGATTATTTTTTGTAAAAACCAAAAAAAAAAATTTGTTTAAAAAAAAAATCTGCCATCCAGCTGTTTTTCCTTATATTCTGCCTTTGTTTCTATGTTAGGGTTCTAAATACCATGCAGAAATAAATCATTGTCCAAGGCAAAACATCCTTAAAGGTCCAATTTATTCTACAGGAAATTTTGCATGGCGATGGAAAATTCCAACTCTGATTTGCATCCTGGAAATCCACCCAGTTGAAAGTTCATGATCTATCCCCACACCCACAAATCCATCACATGTTCCAATCATCATTTTCCACGCTGGCATCTACACCCTTCTGGTTCCGGTCAGGTGTCGAGGTGCGGAGACAAAAGATGACCTTGGCTTCTACAAAAGAATGTCAACAATCCATTCTACAATCCTACTCCTTTCTATTCCCCCCTCCCAACTACTACACTACTAAAACACATAGGAAATATTATAAGAAAGTATGGCAGGCCAAAGATCCTAAAAAGAACATAACTACAGGCCTGACATTCTGTTGTTTTTATGCTGTTCTCCATTTTCACAGCCTGCAGCAATTTTTATGTACTTTGGTTCACATAATCATTCAAACTTCATTTTTCTTCTTCTACAGTTTGATGGATTTGCTATAGCCCTATCAGGGCAGCCTCCATCAGTAACCAAGAAAGAAACCACTCAACTCCATTTTTCAGAATTAAGAGTACTTTTACTGGTTATGAGTAGAAAGCAGCTAGCAATGCAAGATCTGAGGCAAAAGCATGCCTCCCCCTAGTAACCCCAACCCCCAGTCCAATCCGCACACCCCACAGGTGTCATGTGGGCTGCAGCTTCAAAACCCATCATCAGGTTGGTATGCCGGACGGTTGTCCTTGGCGGCAATTCCACTATCTGCAGCATGCGCAGTAGATGGTGAGAAAATCACTCCCTTCTTCATTTACTCCTGTGCTTAAGCTTCCTCTCCCAAATACCATATTATCTCCCCTCCTCCCCATTTCAATGGCAGCCGAAAGCAAGCAGCAAAGCAGAGGCTGACATCCCCCCCTACCCCCTATTTTTCTTGGCAGGTACAGCCTGTCGATGTCACTTCATGGATGTAAGCATGGTACATATTCAAAAGTTTGCATGTGTTCAGTTATGTCACTTTCCGGGTGTTGTTCCTTCTATAGTTGCATCATTCGTTTTTGAAATCCCTTGGCTGTTAGCTCTGCCTGGTAGTAATATTTGAGGATTTGTCAATTTTCTTTGGTTGTCCAAGTTTTGCGCTTTGGTTCCAGTTGCTTTGCATTTCCATGCCCTGGTTTCCTGGCAGCAACCACTGAGCCCTGTAGCCCCTTTTTCGACAAATGTCCAGGAGCCATAGCATCTGACATGGTCCTTGTTGACCCAGGCGATGATCGATCCAAATTGGAATTTTGTTGGTTTCTCCTCATCATTCGTGATGGTAGGTGCCTGGGTTGGTTCTCAGTGCTAAGCCACTACTGGTCAAGGACGATAATTTCATAACTGTAGGAATTGCACCAGATAGCTGTCCAGGCCCAGCCACAGCAGGAAAGAGGCCTACCTTCCTGTTTGAGGGTAGGAAGGAAGGATCTGGAATGAGGATGGGGTGGGAGAAGAGGCCTACTTTCCTGGTTGTAGGAAGGAAGGATCTAGAATGGGGTGGTGGTGGAAGAGGCCTATCTTCCTGTTGGTTGTAGGAAGGAGGATCAGGAATGGGGGGGAGGAAAGAGGCCTACCTTCCTGTTGGTTGTAGGAAGAAAGATCAGTAATGGGGGGGGGGAGGAGGCCTACCTTCCTGTTTTATTGTAATATATTGTTGTTATTATTATATGATTGTATCACAGCGGCCAGTTGTTTTGCCGGATTTGGCATTGATTACTAGTTGGGCCCCACCCAGGGGCCTAGGACGTGGTAACGTATTTTCGTAATATATGTGCAGATCCAAGCAGTGCAGCTTTTTGCATTTGACTGATGGTGATTTTGTCAAGTTTTAACTGTTTTAAATGTAATTCCAGTGCTTTTGGAATAGCACCCAGTGTGCCGATTACCACTGAAATTACCACTGCTGGTTTGTGCCATAATAGTTGAATTTCAATTTTTAAGTCCTGGTATTTCACGATTTTTTCATGTTCCTTCTCGTCGACCCTACTATCACCTGGTATTGCGATGTCTATGATTATAACCTTATTTTTCTCAACCAGTGTGATGTCTGGTGTGTTATGCGCTAGTATTTTGTCTGTTTGTATACGAAAATCCCATAGGATCTTGACCATCTGATTTTCGGTGACTTTTTCAGGCTTATGTTCCCACCAGTTTGTTGCATTTTTGCATTTGACTGATGGTGATTTTGACAAGTTTTAACTGTTTTAAATGTAATTTCAGTGCTTTTGGAATAGCTCCCAGTGTGCCGATTACCACTGGAATTACCACTGCTGGTTTGTGCCATAATCGTTGAATTTCAATTTTTAAGTCCTGGTATTTCGTGACTTTTTCATGTTCCTTCTCCTCGACCCTGCTATCACCTGGTATTGCGATGTCTATGATTGTAACCTTACTTTTCTCAATCAGTATGATGTCTGGTGTGTTATGCGCTAGTATTTTGTCTGTTTGTAGATGAAAATCCCACCGGATCTTGACCATCTGATTTTCGGTGACTTTTTCAGGCTTATGTTCCCACCAGTTTGTTGTTGTTTTAATATTATAATTTTTGCACAAATTCCAGTGGATCATTTGTGCTACTGAATTGTGCCGCAATTTATAATCAGTCTGCGCAATTTTTTTACAGCAGCTGAGAATGTGGTCAACAGTTTCATCATCAATCATCATCATCATCATCATCATCATCATCATCATCATCATCATTATTATTATTATTATTGTACTATTTGTAGTTTTGTTTATTCAAATACCATGATGGTATTCGAGTTAATACCACCATGGTATACTGAGGGTATAGAGGAGGAGGAGGAGGAGGAGGAGGAGGAGGAGGAGGAGGAGGAGGAGGAGGAGGAGGAGGAGGAGGAGGAGGAGGAGGAGGAGGAGGAGGAGGAGAAGAGGAGGCAGAATTTAGCAATAGAAAATCATTTTTAGTAATTTTTGTAGGAAATATCTTATGCATCATGATGTCACCAGATGTTAAACTAGGGACATCTCATAGGGGACTCTGAAATGTCAAGATAATGCTTGAACTACATGTACAAAAGTATGGGATTTTGAAGTGTATACTGCAGAGCATATCAATCTTTCTATCATTATTGATTTAATATAAAGTTATCATGCTTTATAGATTAGCCTATAGGCCATATCAAAGCACAAGGCTCCAATACATATAGACAATAAAATTTTATACAATTTAAAAAGTCTATTGGTATATTCTAACTCTATGTCCTACTGAGAAAAATATAATAGCTAGTTGCACCAGCTGGTACCCTAATTTTGGGGGATTGGCCCTTTTTTGAGCATAGAACTTTGAATGTGGTTTCACCTCTCTCTCTTGTCAACTTTTAACAAGCTATTTCTGATTAATCAAAAGGTCTGATTTCATCGCCTGGTTTTGCAAGGATTGTGATCACTCTTAAACCTGCCATCTTTTGGTAATCTTTGAATCCAACATGAAACACTCCAAATGATTTCTGGTTCTCTCAAACTCAACCCCATTAGCAGCTTAAAATTACATATTCCATTTCAGAATCACCAGCCAAAATCCTCCCCCCTGTAATTTCTAAATTTACAAGAACCAATGCTTTTGATCCATTTCTCCTCTTTCCATTGATGTTCGAAAAATGTTTGTTTTGTTTTCTGACAACTTGACATATTTCCTTTCTTTACAAGAACATACAATCTAGAGGAATATTATGGTTATCTATTATGCTCTCAGTGTCAGGCCTGCAGCCATGTTCCTTTTGGATCTTTGGCCTGCCACACTTCTATTCTACTATGCTGTTTCTATAGTGGGGAAATGGGAGGGGCGATAGAATGGAGTAGAATGTTATGTAGCCAAAATAAAATTACTTTCTAGATGGCCAAGGTCATCCTTTGTCTTGGTACCTCTGCACCTTACTGGAACTAGATGGGTGAAACACCACCATGGCAGTGGAAGATTGGGCCATGTGATGGACTTGTGGGTGTGGGGGCAAGATCATGAACTTGCCCCCAAGATTTATATTTTCATAATTTGATAAGCTAAACATTATTCTTTGGACAGAATGAAAATAACAGTGAGATATGTAGAAATTTATATATATATATATATATATATATATATATATATATATATATATATATATATATATATATATATATATATATATATATATATATATATATGTGTGTGTGTGTGTGTGTGTGTGTGTGTGTGTGTGTGTGTGTGTGTACCATAAGCACATCATAGATTTCTGTTTAGTGTTTCCTACCTCTTCTGAGGCTTTAAATAAATTTTAAAAAGAGTGAAATTTTATGATCACACCCACACACATTTGCATTCAGATACCAATCTATCTACTTACCTACATTGGTTTCAGAGTGGTAACTCTCATCTTTTTATAAAGAGCTTCATAAGAAGAAACTCATAATAAAAAAGAAAAGAATATCAAAAAGTATCATATGCTAATCATGGTGGGGCAACATAATTGAAAAAAAAAAAGCAATTGAAAATGATCAGGTCAAAATATTGTGGAATTTACAAATATACACTGATAGTCTTGGTGGTTAACACAACATATTTAAACCTTGGCTCAAAAGAAGAAAATGTAGATAATCGATGCGCAGAACCAAGAGATATTAGAACACAAGACAGAGAACTGAAAAAGATCACAAAGTATCAAGATCTTAAAATAATAGTTGAAAATTATTGCATAAACCAATCATGGGGGTGTCAGAAAATGTACATTTTGACAAACTTTCCATCTGTCAATTTCAAAAAACCACTTTATTTAAAACCACCTTACATATACTACACTGATACATTATGACGAGGGGTGGGTTGGGATTACTACCAGTTCATATAAAACTGCATTATATCCACACAAAAAAATAGCTTAAATATGTTCCTATGATGAATGTATAATATAAAACTCAGTACTTCAATTTCAGGGAAACACAAATAGAACTGCTGTACATTAGGTAAAATATTTCATTTCTTACTGCCACCAAACTTTAGCAGCAGAAATGAAAATATTTTATCAAGTTTCTGTTAACTTCATACTTTCCTGTTAGATATGTTGCATTCAACCATAAAGCATTTTTATAAAAACAGAATGTTAAACATATAAAGAAAGCAAATTTACTTCTCATTTTCTGTGCATGCTTGAGCATGTTCTCTCTTTTTATTTTATTTTTTCCTCATAATGTTTTTAGACAGGCATAAACTATTTGGGGTTTTTTTTGTTTACAAATAATTCAAGAAGATAAACATATCCAACACACCCACCATCTCCTATTTTCCCCATAATAACAATCATGGCAGGTTGACAGGAAAGAGATTTAGTGGTCCAATGTCACCCAGGTGGCTTTTATGGCCAAGGCAGGATGTGAACTCACAATCTTCTGCTTTCTAGCCTAAACCAAAATGAATGAATGAATGAAACAGAAACTTATATCTTTCTTAAAAGAAAAACAAGTAAGAAACCCATTGTAAAATTTATAAAGCATGATGTATATTTTCATACATTTATACTCATTTTTTTTGCAAATATATATATATAATAATTAATAGATGCATTTCATCTTTAAAGAAACAGAGGTATGAAAGTGTTCAACAGCACAGACAACATTCACCTGCATTTCCTTAAGTTGTACCATAGAGATCTAATCCTAGATATTTGTCTGTGACAATACATATCTTTAACTAGATAAAGTTTTATTTGTATAAAATTTGTATACCAATGTTCTAAACAAAAATCAAGGCTTCATAAAAGAATTATAGTTTTATCAATTCCACAAGGAGAAAGCATAACATATTGAATCAGTTCCATTTAATGTATTAGTTGGATTTACTTAAGAAGAGATTTGTTTAATATTTGTATAATAACCCACAAAATGGCCAAACAATTTACAGAACTTATTAAACTACACAAAACTGAAAAATTGGGGGCAACGTTTTGGAAAAAATATTGAGGATCAGTTTCCAGATTGCCATTTTGAGTTCCTTGTTTCTCATGCTGTAGATCAATGGATTCAAGATTGGTGGCACCACACAGTAAAACATAGAAACCAGGATGTCTGATGTTGATGGGGAGCTGGATATGGGTTTCAGGTATGCAAAGGTACCGCTTACCATAAAAATACAAATGACTAGGAGATGAGGTAAGCAAGTAGAGAAGGCTTTCTGCTTTCCTTGGATAGATGGGATTTGAAAAACTGCTTTAAGAATCCTCACATATGAAAACACAATTAGAACAAAAAAAATGAATGCTAAAGAAGAACCTAGAATGATTAGCCACTCTTCTGCAACATAAGCGGTAGAGCAAGATATCTTGAGCAGTTGAGGGATTTCACAGAAGAACTGATTGATAATTTTAGAACAGAACTTCACAGAAAACAAATTTCCTGTATATAGCATAGAATAAGACAGCCCACCCATCCAAACACTGGTTGCCATTTGGATACACACTTTTTTGCTCATTATAGTCTCATAATGCAGTGGGTTGCAGATGGCTACATAACGATCATAGGCCATGACACAAAGGAGAAAGAAGTGAGACATCATAAAGAAAACAAGGAAGAAAACCTGGCAGAGACATCCGGAGTAAGAAATGGCTTCTGTGTTCATCAAAGAATTCAGCATTGATTTGGGAACTGTGACCGAGATGGAGCCAAGATCTTGCAAGGATAGATTGATTAGAAAAAAGTACATGGGTGAATGCAGCTGATGACTATAAACGATGACAGTGATGATGATGATATTTTCAATAAGTGCTACCAAATAAATTATTAAAAAAAGAACAATATGGACTATCCATAGCTCCTTAGTATCAGGGAATCCATGCAGAAGGAATTCACTGACTCCAGATTCATTTTCCATTTGGCTCTTTAGACTTCAGAGCTTCTAAAAGGAGAGCAATCTTCACACTCTTTTCTCATGTATCTGTGGCAATATTCAATGTTTTCAAAGAATTTATTTTGATGTTAGTGTGCTAGATAAAAATAATTTTATGTAGGGGATGTTCATAATTACCCTTGGGGGGAGGAGCATTTCTCATGAGCCTAGTTTACTTCTGAAGTCATGTAGGAAATGTGATTAGAGCTTTGTTCATTCTGCTTTTAATCTGGGAGGGGGTGTCAGTAAATAATTTATCAAAGAGGCACATGGGAAAGCCAGACTGTTGTGGAAGGCTGCTATTCTGCCCCCTACTGTTCTGCCACCTTCTGCTTTTATGCCACTCCCTACTGCTGCGACCATGCACCACCTCTCCCACCACTGGTTTGCTGCCCCACCCTGCCCCCTATTCCCTCTCCACTGTCCCCCACACCTGCCTCTGGAGTAGACAGGGATAAGTAAAGGGGCAGATATGGTCCAAGGGTCATAAAGTACATTGATGTGATATAAGCTATAGAGCAAATATTATACTCATCTTCCAGACTGCTTTGACTGTATCACCAGATTATTTCTGGGCTGACTCCCGTATTAAAACTAAAATATCTTTGACAAAGGCATATATATTTTCCTCCCCCCCCCCCCGGGTGGGCTAAATACTTCAGAGTTGCATATAAAAAGATCTGGTATAGACTGCACAAATAGCTCAGAAATAAGAGAATATATAGGGAGCAATGTCAAATAATAATCCAGGTAATAATCATCCAATCTTGACATATCTTTAAAAAAACCTAAGAACATATTAAGAATGTTTAATATGTTTAAATGTACAATTATTAATCAAATATATTATGTTACGTTATGTTATGTTATATTTATTATATTATATTGTAGTGTAGTGTAGTGTAGTGTAGTGTAGTATTGTATTGTATTGTATTTATTATATTATATATATTATATTATATTATATTATATTATATTATATTATATTATATTATATATTATATTATATTATATTATATTATATTATATTATATTATATTATATTATATTATACTATACTATACTATACTATACTATACTATATATATATTATATTATATTATATTATTATATATATTATGTTACATTACATTACATTACATTACATTACTACTATATTATATTATATTATATTATATTATATTATATTTATTTATATTATATTATATTATATTATATTATATTATATATTATATTATATTATATTATATTATATTATATTATATTATATTATATTATATATATTATATTATATTATATTATATTATATATTATATTAATTATATTATATTATATTATATTATATTATATTATATTATATTATTATATTATATTATATTATATTATATTATATTATATTATATTATATTATATTATATTATATTATATTATATTATATTATATTATTATTATTATTATATTGATAAATATTATTTGCAGTTTTGTTCATTCAAATACCATGATGGTATTAGAGTTAATACCACCATGGTATACTCAGGTTATAGAGGAGGAGGAGGAGGAGGAGGAGGAGGAGGAGGAGGAGGAGGAGGAGGAGGAGGAGGAGGAGGAGGAGGAGGAGGAGGAGGAGGAGGAGGAGGAGGAGGAGGAGGAGGAGGAGGAGGCAGATTTTAGCAATGAAAAATCACTTTTAGCAATTTTTATAGGAAATATCTTATGCGTTATGATCTCACCAGACGTTAAAACTAAGGACATCTCACAGGGGACTCTGAAATGTCAAAATAATGCTTGAAACAAATGTACAAAAGTAAGGGATTTTGAAGTGTATACTGAAGAGCATATGAATCTTTCTATCATTATTGATATAATATAATAGCTTTATTGACCAGCCTATAGGCCATATCAAAGCACAGGGTTCAGACACATATTAACAAATAAAATCTTATACAAACCATTTAAAATGTCTATTGGTATATTCTAACTCTATGCCCTACTGAGAAAAATATAATAGATAGTTGCATTAGCTAGCACCCTCATTTTCAGGGTGTGACCTTTTTTTGAGCATAGCATTGTGAATGTGGTTTCACCTTTCTCTGGCTTCAACTTTATACAAGCTATTTCTGATTAATCAAAAGGTCTGATTTTGTCTCCTGCTTTTGAAAGGATTGGGATCACTCTTAAACCTGCAATCTTTTGGCAATCGTTGAATTCAGCATGAAACACTCCAAATGATTTCTGTGTCTCTCAAACCCAACCCCATTAGCATCTTAAAATTACATATTCCATTTCAGAATCACCAGCCAAAATTCCCCTCTCCCCCCGTTAATTCCAAATGTATTAGAACCAATGTTTTTGATCCATTTCTCCTCTTTCCATTGATGTTTGAAAAATGTCTGTTTTGTTTTCTGTCAACTTGGTATATATCCTTTCTTTACAAGAACATACAAGCTAGAGGAATATTATGATTATCTATTATGCTCTCAGGATTCCGTGTTAAGTCAAACAAACAGAGTATCCCTTTCATGTACATGTGTCAAGATGCTACAGAGCAATGAGCAACAGCACAAAGTCATACGTTATTTCCTGATGATTTAAAAGTATACTGCATAATTTATCTTCATTGCATATTAAAATATTAAAATTATTTTGAATATTAAACAGTTTTTCTTACTGACCCTATGACTCCAGTTTATCCAAAATTTTATAATGAAAAGAAGATATTCATTCTGAATTACTATCAATACAGGCACTTAAAGCAAAGATGCTGAGAATAAAGATGGGGAATTAATTCAAAGGAAAATTTGAAAGTGAAATGTATGAAGAGAAAAGAATAAGATTTATATTTTCATAATTTGATAAGCTAAACATTGTTCTTTGAACAGAATGGAAATAACTATGAGATTTGTAGAAATTTTGAATTATATATTTTTGTACCATAAGCACAGTATAGAGTTCTGCTCAGTGTTTCCTATCTCTTCTGAGACTTTAAATGAATTTTAAAAAGAGTGACATTTTATGATTACACACACATACATTTGCATTCTGATATCCATCTATCTATTTAACTTACATTGGTTTCAGAATGGTAACTCTCAGCTTTTTATATAGAGATTCATTAGAAGAAAATGAATTGATAATAAAATAGAAAATAATATCAAAAAATTATAACAAGAAAAGGTTTCATGTGCTAATCATGGTGGGGCAACCTAATTGAAAAAGCAATTGAAAATAATCAGGTTAAAATATTGTGGGATTTACAAATATACACTGATAGTCTTGGTGGTTAATACATCAGATTTAAACCTATGCTCAAAAAAAGAAATGGATATGCAGAACCAAGGGATATTAGAACACAAGACAGAGAACTGGAAAAGATCACAAAGTATCGAGATCTTAAAATAGTAGTGAAAACTATTGCATAAACTAACCATGGGGGTCTCAGAAAATGTATATTTTCACATTTCCATCTGTCCATTGCAAAAAAAAAAAAAAAACTACCTTGTTTGGATCCACAAATATACTACACTGATAAATCATGACTATCCAGGTTCTTGGGAAGAACTTGATGCAAACAAAGGGCAACACCAGCTGAAAAACTGGCAGCTATGATTTTACATTATTAGGCTTATAGAAATATAGTATCACTACCTTTTAAAATAGTGTTCATCTTCAATAGATACAATCATGCTAAGCATGGCAAGCTCTGGATATTTCATAGGAAGATGACAGAAAGTTCTGGGGATTTATCATTTATGTGTGTTCCAGATTTCCCTTCCCCTTTCTTTAGTTTAATTGCAGGAAAGGGGGGAATCTACACACACACACACACACACACACACACACACACACACACACACACTCACATACACTCACACACACACTCTCTCTCACACAAACACAGTTAAAAAACTGAATTATATCCACCCAAAAATTTAGTGATCCAATATCACCCAACTGGCTTTTATGGCCAAGGCAGTGAACTCACAATCTTCTGCTTTCTAACCTAAACCAAAAAGAATGAATGAATGAAAAAGAAAATTGTATCTTTCCTAAAAGAAAAACAAGTAAGAAACCCATTGTAAAATGTATAAAGCATGATGTATATTTTCAAACATTTATACTATATTTTTCCAAATATATATAATAATTAATAGATGCATTTCATCTTTAAAGAAACAGAGGTATGAAAGAGTTCAACAGCCAAGACAACATTCACCTGCATTTCCTTAAGTTGTACTACAGAGATCTAATCCTAGATATTGGTCTGTGACAATACATATCTTTAACTAGATAAAGTTTTATTGATTGCAAGTTGCTCACATTTGTATACCAATGTTCTAAACAAAAATCAAGGCTTCATAAAAGAATTGTAGTTTTATCAATTTCACAAGGAGAAAGCATAACATATTGAATCAGTTCCATTTAATGTATTAGTTGGATTTACTTAAGAAGAGATTTGTTTAACGTTTGTATAATAACCCACAAAATGGCCAAACAATTTGCAGAATTTATTAAACTACACAAAACTGAAAAATTGGGGGCAATGTTTAGGAAAAAATATTGAGGATCAGTTTCCAGATTGCCATTTTGAGTTCCTTGTTTCTCATGCTGTAGATCAATGGATTCATGATTGGTGGCACCACACAATAAAACATAGAAACCAGGATGTCTGATGTTGATGGGGAGCTGGATATGGGTTTCAGGTATGCAAAGGTACCACTTACCATAAAAATACAAATGACTAGAAGATGAGGTAAGCAGGTAGAGAAGGCTTTCTGCTTCCCTTGGATAGATGGGATTTGAAAAACTGCTTTAAAAATCCTCACATATGAAAACACAATTAGAACAAAAAGAATGAATGCTAAACAAGAACCTAGAACGAGTATCCATTCTTCTGCAGCATAAGAGTCAGAGCAAGATATTTTGAACAACTGAGGGATTTCACAAAAAAACTGATTGATGATTTTAGAACAGAACTTCACAGAAAACAAATTTCCTGTATGGAGCATAGAATAAGACAACCCACCCATCCAGACACTGGTTGCCATTTGGATACAAGCTTTTTTGTTCATTATAGTCTCATAATGCAGTGGATTACAGATGGCTACATAACGATCATAGGCCATGACACACAGGAGAAAGAAGTGAGATAGAATGAAGAAAACAAGGAAGAAAACTTGGCAGAGACAACCAGAGTAAGAAATCCCTTCTGTATTCATCAAAGAATTAGTAATTGACTTCGGAACTGTGACAGAGATTGAGCCAAAATCTTGCAAGGATAGATTGACTAGAAAAAAATACATGGGTGAATGCAGCTGACGGCTATAAACAATGACAGTGATGATGATGAGGTTTTCAATGAGGGCTGCTAAATAAATTATTAAAAAAACAATGATATGGATTATCCTTAGCTCCTCAGTATCAGGGAATCCATGCAGAAGGAATTCATTGATTCTAGATTTATTTTCCATTCAGTTTTTTAGACACCACAGCTTGTAATAGAAGGTAAAATCTTAGGTACTTTTCTCATGTACCTGTGGCAGTATTCAAGATGAAGTGAAATGCTCTTCAATTTCTTTGAATATAAGAATGCTAAATAAAACAATTTGTTTTATTATGTAATATTCCCCAGAGCTCTCATTTCTCAGGAGCTTGCTTTAGCAGTCTTAAGTCTATGTAGGTGTGGGAAAATGTGGTTAGAGATTTGTTCGTACTTCCTTTAATCTATAGAACAAATAATGTCTTGATTGTTGCACACAATATCTATACTTTCACTTCCAGAAGTAAAGCTACTTTAACAAATGCATAATTGTCTTTTGTTTGTTTTTCATTGGCTAAATACTTCAGTTTTGCATGTAAGATACTGTAGTAGAGACTGTGCAAACAGCTCAATATAAACAAGATATTATATTATAAGTTTAAAAAGAAATTCCAAGTAATATTCCAGGAAACACCTATGTAATCTTAAGTTATATTAAAAAAAACTAAACAATTGTTGGTGATGCATAATAAATAGTTACCTATACCTCCACTACATAATCAAATGCATTTTCTTTAGTATGTGTCGTTTATAGTTGTAACTATATTTGAATGAAGGACTACCTTGGTATACCATGTGTGTAGACTAGGAAGGTGGTGGTGGAGGAGGAGAATAAAATGTATAAAATAGAGTTGAGGAGTCAAAAGTTTTTAAAAAATAACCTTGTATTTCCAAAACACTGGGAATAAACAAATACATTAGAACACTATCTTTTTATAATTATTGTGTTTTATTAGGATATTTAATATTTTCCCACTTCAGAAGATTGGCAATATTTCAAGTTTCAACCTTATATTAGTTTTAAATCTTTCTGGAACATGGTTTTGCCTAAATTTTGGTGATATCCTGTTTAAAATATCTTTAATCTACCTAAAATGCAGTGTATGCTTAAGTCAATGCAAAAGTCACTGTGACATGGAAGCATTAAAATAGGTTTCTATAGCAGAACATGCTGAAAGAAATAATTTTGTGAGGGCAACTGTTAGATCTTTGTTTCTCATGCTATAGATTACAGGATTCAGCAGAGGTGGGACAAAGGTATATATCATAGTCAGTACCAAATTCAAACTAGATGGGATATTAGAAGGTGGTTTTAAATAGGCAAACCACCCAGTGGTTATCAATATGGAAAATACAGTGAGATGTGGAAGGCAGGTTGCAAAGGCTTTTTGCCTTCCATGAACAGAAGGGATTCTTAGCACTGTTGTAAAGATCAGCACATATGTTATGATGATGAAAACAAAGCAAGCTCCCTCTATCATAATATTGATTGCCAGTATAGTAGATTCATGTTGGTATGAATCAGAGCAAGATAGCTTGAGTAATTGTGGGATTTCACAGTAGAACTGATCAACAACATTGGAGCAAAAGGGAACTTCAAATGTGCCTGTAGTATGCATTGCTCCATTGAAAATTCCCATCAGCCAAGCACAAAGCACCATTTGTGCACAAGCTTGTCTATTCATCACCATCCCATAGTGCAGCGGATGGCAAATGGCAACATAACGATCATATGCCATGACTGTGAGCAGGAAGAAATCAGATTCAACAAAGGATACAAAGCAGAAAACTTGGCCCACACATCCAGAGTAAGAAATGTTTCTAGAGTTCATAAAAGAATTGGCCATGGATTTGGGAATAATAGTAGAAACAGAGCCAAGGTCCTGAATGGCCAAGTTCATCAGGAAGAAATACATGGGAGTGTGAAGATAATGATCAAAAATAACAGCAGAAATAATCATAAGATTCCCTAAAACAATTGCCAGATACAGTATCAGGAACAGAAGAAAATGTAGAATCTGTAATTCCCAGACTGCTGAAAACTGAAGGAGCAGAAAATTGGAAGGAGATGACATATTATCCATTTTATTAAGAGGTATAGAATCTAGAAGAAAAGGAAAATTAAATTAGGCAATTCCAAGCTTCCAAGAGGATTTTTAGAGAGTTATTTGGGCACACAAGTACTGTCTAGTATGTATTAAAGTAACTTTTTGTTTGTTTCTTTATTAGCTAGAAGTGACTCTTATAACAACATCTTCTTTATTTCCTCCCAAGCCTCTCTGCACAGACCCCCAAATTATAGCCTGTTCTTATGTAAAAATATTTATTCTCAATTTCAGACAAGAAAGGCAGCAGTGGATTTTGATTAGCCTTTCCATTCTGAGATAATTAAATTTTCAGGTGAATAATTTGGAAATAGACATAGAAACTCACTTATGTGAAATACGTAAAAAAGATTATTTCAATCTGTCACCAGAAAACATCAGCAATAACTCAGCAACCAGCACACAGTTTACAACATTTTGCAAAGAAAATTAACATTGTCTGAAAAATTACTAAATTAAAATTCACTTAGTTAACAGATCTTAAAGACATGATCAGTTTGAAATATTTCCAGCTGACCACAGAAAATCTCTTCATAAAGAAATACACTGGTATCTTATTTCCATGTGAAATAAATATATGTTGAAGGTTCATGTGATAGAATGTGGACATAACATGTTGGTAGTGGTTAACACAATTATTTTAAAAGAAAAGAAATACAAAAAGAAAGGAAAGGAAAGGAAAGGAAAGGAAAGGAAAGGAAAGGAAAGGAAAGGAAAGGAAAGGAAAGGAAAGGAAAGGAAAGGAAAGGAAAAAAGCTCTATCCTTATGGAAAGCTTGGGGTGGCTTTTTATTATTGATGAATAAATAATATGAATGAATATGAATATTCATTCAAATTAATACATATACATGCACTTATATATGTGTGTGTACACACACAGGTGTGTGTGTGTGTGTGAATACACAATTCAGACAGAAATTTCAGCAATTTTTCAGGGGATATGGCTAGAGAACTTCTTAAAATTTCTCAGTAGGAATACAAACTTCATTTTTTTTTCTTAATTTAAATTCTTCATGGGACAATATAAAAATGGAAAGAAATACTCATATGCAGTCTTTGTCTGTGAATCATGTCTTCATTGATATGAATTGTATCTCAAGATATATTTAATATATTATTAAAGCTACTTCAGTGCTATGGATTCCAGAATCCTGTTTTGGTCATTGGCAGGTGTCAGAAAAGGATGCAAGGTGACAAAAAAATCTCTCTTCATCTTAACATTATTGACCAAGTCGTCTTAATCTCACAAAGCCCACCATCAATATGAATTGAAGGCATGTAGATATAAAATATAGGAAGATTGTCAAAAATTCATGTATCAAACAGAGATGATTGAAAATGGTCTTGTGAAATTGTAAAATCAACTAGTGTAGCGAGAAGTATTCCACACTCACTTTAAGTACCTTCAAAGGGAAAAATTCTCCTGTTTTCCAGATGAATATCATAGAAATCATATTGGCTGGGCTAGTTAATTATAGTGAAGAAAGGTTTATTTTAAAAATGATAAATAGTATATATACATCTAACTTTCTTAATTTATTGTGGCTTGACACACGTATGAAACTAAGCCAAGTTCACACTCTCCACTTTATAGACTAGGATCATGCATGAAGGAGACCAAGGCAATAGGTCAAATTAGATCATTATGGATTTTTTAATGCAATTTTTATCACAGTAGTCCTTTAATTCTGTTTATGAGCTTGAAACTTGTAATTGAAAAAAGACTTGTAATAGTAAAAATGTAACTTTTTTATTAACAAGGTTAAAATTTTCTATTTATCTTCTGATCTAATCCACAAAAGATGAAGACATAATAAATATACCAATGTTTATTATAGTAAACTGAGATAAACACTAACCCAAGAACAGTGAATATGAAATGTGAAATAGCTATAGTAAAACCAATGCACAAAATAAATGCATGCAGATAAAATAATTGATGATGGGTAATCAAAACTCCAATGCAAGAGATAGAACACACATAAAGCAGTTGATTACTAGAATAGAACTGATTAGCATTTTAATCTCCCCAAAGTGCTTTGTCAAATAACAGAAGTATAACTCTTGTCTCTAAAACCTTTAAAGCAGAGGTAACTTTTAAGATTCATGCTAGATTCATGCAGCAACCTTCCACAGCTACCATGTGATCATAGAAAAAATGCAATTGGTTTAAAGAATTGTAGAGAGAGGCTACATAAATCCTTCAGTGTACTCCGAAGCATATTTTAAAGACTTTATAAATAAACTCATATTGATGATATCCAATTTCATCTCATCTACTGAAAGTAATCCAAATTGTTATTGAAAAGAAAAATATGGACAAGATTTTTTAAGATTGTATCAAGTTTTCTAAATGCTTCCCCCCCCCCCCACAGTCAATTCAACAAAATGATCATAGTAGTCTAGATTTGGATTACTGCAAACTTTTTAAGAATAGATCCCTACTAGTGAGCTCTTACATGCTGCTTCATGTTTTACACATGCTTTCAAAATTTATTGCTATTGTCAGTTTAAGTAATAGATTCTACAAGGGAAAAAAAGGGAAACTATCCTTTGCATTAACATTTTGCTTTACAAGCACTAATAAAGTGAAAATATGCTGAAAAAGATAGAGGAACAAGGAAAGAGCAAGTATGAAGCAAATAAGGGATTTCACTCTTGTATACATACTTGCTACTTGCTACTTTTTCACATGTCTTTTAATTGCAATACTTCAACAAATTCTGAATTTATATTTGAACTGGACTTATCATTTTAAGAACATAAAAATGATTTGCTGTTTGATATTGTTACATTATAAGGACAGTAGAGGTGGTGTGTATTTCCGGTTGCCTGACCTTAATAATTTAAAAATTCATGCCTATCTGCAATAATTTTGTAATTAGCATATTTTGAAATGTCCATAGATTGTATCCTGCCGTCAGATAGTCTCTTAGAAACCAATTGAATTATGATAAAATATTACCATCTTTTGATTACATATGAAAGCCCAGCTCTACTGCTGCTGTTTAATCTCTCTATGTTGATAAAATTGACAAATATATTGAAATTTCAAATGTTAAAGTTGTCTAAAAAGTTGAGAAATGGCTTTAAAATGCAAAGTATACAAAGAAGAACATACCTTATCATTTAGCAGCTTTTTGAGGAATTTACCATGAATTTTCTCTTCAGGTTTGAAATACATGATATTATGAATGACGTTTAAATAAGCTTTCTCCTTTCTTTCTTTTTTGTTGCTGTTGTGTCTACTAAGAGGAAATAAATGTTCTTCTCATCACAAGAAAAATATTCTGTTTTTATCAACATAGATTTATTGTCTGTCATTCAATGCAAACCAAGATTATAATTTGCAGAATATAGCTGCACCATGGAACTGAGTGAAGTTGGAATCCAAAAACGATCAAATGTATCTGTATCAGGACTTTATTTTCTCAAGGCAGAACAAGTCAATCCAATTAACATGTCCTAACTCAAATGCTCATTAGTCTCTTTGGCTCTACTTTCAAAAACTACTTTTTGTTGTTAAGTAAAAGATCAGCTGGTAGGAGGAACATAACAGGAAATGCTGGATTAATTAACAAACATACCTACTAATATCCACCAACTCCACAAAAAGCCTTAGCAATAAGTGCCTTCATTGTGAGTATGATAGGCTTGAGTGTAATTTATAACAGCAAAAGTATAGTTTGGTCAGGCCAAAAAACATTTATGCCCACATAAAATGACATTTTGTAGATAAGTAATCCTGACAAGTCTTAGGCAGGAATTGCAAGGAGTTAGATATTTTTGCTCCATTCTTTCATTCTTTGCTTCTGTATATAGTATACTCCAGTGACGTGTGGTGAGGTTTATGGCTGGTGAGGCAGCAATTTTTTTAGACTTGTGGACTTCAACTCCCAGAATTCCACAGCCAGGCATGCTCAGTTCTGATTTAAAGCAACAGCATTTGTTTTCCTTCTTTCTTTTTCTTTTTCTTCTCCTTCCCATCTTTCCTCCCTCTCTCCCTCCATCCCCCCTCTCTCAAACACACACACACACACACACACACACACACACACACACAAGTTGAATTGTAGTGTTTAATTCCATGTAGCTGTTTACAGTGCAAAGGAGGAGTTATTTTTGCCTTGTCTAATCAGCTTTTCTCTTGCATTTTCTTTGATAAAAGGGACGGAAAGATGGTCTTTGGGTTCCCTCTTTGAATGAGAGAATCTGTTTTAGTCAGAATGTTCAAATGTAATAAAATGATCTTCCTGTCTCGATCTGTTTCATTGGAAAAGATGCCCGCCTGAGGAAAGAGCCTTTCACGCCTCTGAAAGCCAGCCCGGGGTAGGATCCCTCCAGGATGGGCACAAGTTCAGCTTCCAGAGCAGATGGTGTGGGCACTGGGGGGGCTTCTCCGAGCTCCCACCTTACCAAAGCGTGTCCCTGTTTTTGCAGAAAGCAAAAGAATGGAGAAGAAACGGGGAAGCTTCGGGTGTGAAATGTGGCCACGTTCACCAGCAAAGGGCAAAACTCTCTTCCATGGCCTCATTTCACACCCAAAGCTTCCCCGTTTCTTCTCCATTATTTTGCTTTCCACAAAAACAGGTACACACTTTGGGAAGGCAGGAGTCCGGAGGAGCCCACCGGTGCCCGCACCGCCCGCTCTGGAAGCCAAACTGCCAGCTGGGACTCCCCAGCTCAGCTGCTTCCTGGGCTGGCGGTGCCTGCCAGACGGGGCAACAGGAGCTGTGAGGGAGTGTCGTGCTTGGCAGAAAGGCTCCCGGAGCTCTGAGCATCCACCTGCCATTCCCCCAACCATGCCCTCTGGTCAGGGTCAAGCAAGGCCGGTTCAGCTCTGGGAAGGCCAGCCACCCTGTGAAGAGTCCAGCCTGGCCTCTCTGCCACCCTCTGCCCCGGTATTCGGCAACAGCACCGCCCGCCAGAGCTGTGTGGCATCTGGGGCGCACTTGTCAGGCGAGGGCAGCGCAGGTGGGGTGTGGACGGAATGGAGGAAGCCTCTTCCCCCCCCACTTCCCCCGCCCAAAAGAACAAAGGGAACCTCTGTCACTGTCCAGGCAACCTGGCCGGTCTCTCTCACGGCGGCTCTCTGGCGCTGACCCTGGGAGGAGCTGGCAGGGGCTGCAAGTGCTGCAGGCTTGACTTGAGCTGGAGGCGATGCCCCTCCAGCCAGGTAAGGCGGGCCGCCCTCCCTGCCTCTCCTACCCCCTTCCCTCTCTCACTCAAACAAACTCTCAAACACACACTCTCACACACACACACAGCTTCTCTGAAGAAGCCCCGCCCAAAAGTGCACCCTCTACTAGGAGGCAGGAAAACTGGGTGCCTCCCCTACATCAGGAATTTTTAGGCTTTTAACCCTTGCTTAACTTAAGGGTTAAAAGCCTAAAAATTCCTGACATAGGAGCGGCACTCAGTTCTCCTGCCTCATAGTAGAGGGTGCTTTTTAGAGACTTTTTTTAAACAGTTAAGCAGTCATCCATGGTGAGGCAGGTTCAGACAGCAACTAGTTCAGTCTGACCTCAGCTCTTGCCTTTTTCCCTTTACATTTTTTTTCTTTTCATGATGACAGTGGTGAGGCTATGCCTCCCCTGCCTCCCCTGACTGCATGTCACTGGTGTACTTTAGTCAACATTAATAGCTATGAATTGACTTATTATTAATGTCAGGCGAACTAATTAGCCCAAATCAATAATTACCTATTTAGGAGTGCTGAAACTATTTTAATTGATATTTAACTATTTTAACAATAAGTTATATAGGTATCTCATTTTTGTTTCTTAATGAAGTTACCCTGAAATATACACTGTGTGACAAATGCATGCAAAAAAAAATATACAATGTCAATGACAAGAAACAGAAAACTGCATGTAAAAATAAAAGACTTCCTGATAATTTACTTATTTCTAAACATGCAGAAAACTTCTATGTTCTCTGTTATCTTTAGTTGATTGTGTCTTTCTTTGGTTGTATTTAAATCATTAACAAATTATTCTATAATTTTCGTCCAAAGGCAGCAAAATGTCTGTCTCTTCTGTTATTTTCAAGCTACTGTAAATACAGCAAAGCGGCAGAAATCTAAAAGGAATCAAAAGTTGATACCTTCCCCTTTTTTCACAATTATACTTTAGAGGAACAACTATGGCTGGTTGAAGTTAATTGATACTGTGTTTTCAATATTAATATTTTAGGTTTGTTTCTTTTTGTATTTTTTAAAATGTATCTCTATTTTTGTTGATCTGGGAATATAAATAAATAAAAAGAATACTGTATTAGATACACATTAACAACTGTTTTTTTTTCCTGCCACAAGCCTTCATTTGAGGTATGACTTCTAGATAATCACATAGATATCTCTATAATCCCTTGCCCTTTGAGCACTTGCTTTTATAAAATTAGAATACCTTGAAAAGGGAAGGAAGGCATAGAGGAATACTAAATTTAGTATTTAGTCAATAAAGCCATTCTCAAATCATAACCACTACTGGTCAAGTCCATTGTAGTGTTTTGGTCAAAGGGACCTTCAAGGACAGGGACTCTTGATTTGGTAATACAGGAAACAGACCAGGGCAAGAATGAGACAGGTCGGAATTGAATTATGTCAAATTGCACTTGTTAAACATTATGGAGCAATATTATACTATATTCAAAGCACAAAAATATAATAGCCTCTATATATTATGGGCTATGCCATATTTATTGTGAATTGGGATCTGTTTAATGAAGGGTTAACTAGACCTCTTGTCATATACATGTTGATCTTCCAAGTGCAGAATATATATTTTAATCCATTATATTTTCAAGAAATAATTCATGACTCTGATCAATAAGATTGATGGACCAACTTTAGCTTTGGACAATTGTGGAACAAACATTAGATATGAAGTTAAAGAAAACCAGAATAGGGAAAGGTCTAATGAATATACTAGATATACTCATATACTAATAGTAACAAAGTAATACATTACAGAAGTGATAAAAATAAAAATCATATGGATATATTTATTACATAAGGGTATCAATTGTCAGGGGGGGGGGGAAAAATGTACAAGTAGCAGACTATTGTATATGGAAAAAGTATTAAGGCCCAGGAAGGTTCAAGTGAAGCTTCCACACAAAATTATTTTATGAAGCAATGTGATTTCCTCTCATCTAAGAGTAAAATAAGTGTTTGCATTCATAGCTTCACTGTGTTCCAAAAGTTTCAGTGCAGATAATACACATGAATAGAAACCACAATTGAAATTCCACTTATCCAACATCTAGAAGTGTTAGAACAAGTTCCTGAATGTGTGCAGTGCCTCATGCAGAAGACTCTTAAAGATTTTGCAAATGACAAAAACTGAAATGACAAGCAGAGATATCCATGATGGGGAAAAGAAAAGTTAAGACACCAATTTTGACGATATGATATATGACTATATTATGCATTTTTAATATGTATTATAAACATCATAAGCATCATTTTCACTGAGATACTTTTGATGATATAAAATGTTTTATTGAGACATATATATATCTATTTACCTTCATAAAAAGAATTATTATATCTTTATGTGATAAAATTGGAATTAAGCGAGCTAGGATAAATTCTCCAAATCTAACAGTTTCCACAAAGCAATTTTGATCTCTTTGTTTCTCACACTATAGATGAATGGATTCAATATAGGTGGAATTATGGTATAGATCACAGCAAATGCTATATCAAAATTAGAGGAAGTTTTAGTGGGAGGCCTTTCATAGGCGAGAATTAAACTAAAAATAAAAATGGAAACAACTATGAGGTGAGGAAGACAAGTGGATAATGCTTTTTTAGAAACCTGCTTAGAAGGGATTCTAAGAACTGTCATAAGGATTTCTCTGTAACTTTCAGTGATGAAAATAAAGCATATTAACCCAATGCAACAACCTAATATAAGAAATGCAACCTCAATTAGATATAAATCAGAACAGGACAGTTTCAATAATTGTGGGATTTCACAGAAGAATTGATTGATATAATTGGAATAAAAGCTTAGGCTAAATGTTCCTGAAGTGTGTAATGTTGCATACAATATGCCACTAACCCATGCACTGATTGCCATCTGAATGCAGGCTCTCTTGTGCATAATTCTTTCATACCGGAGTGGATTACAGATGGCCACATAGCGATCATATGCCATTACTGTTAGAAGGGCAAGATCTGATCCTGCAAAGAACACATAGAAGAACACTTGAGCAACACATCCAGAATAAGAAATGGATGTGTTGTTCAAGAGAGAATTTGCCATAGATTTGGGAACTGTAACAGAGATGGAACCAAGATCCAACATGGCCAAATTCATTAAGAAAAAATACATGGGTGAATGCAGATGGTAATCAAGAGTCACTGCAATAATGATTGAAAGATTCCCAGATATTGCCACCAAGTACAAAATTAGAAACACAAAGAAATGCATGATCTGCAATTCACGGATCTCTGAGAAAGTCAAGAGGAGAAATTTATCTGTGGAGGTGCAATTAAACATGTTTTCTTGAAGCTCAGTTGTATGCTTCCTGTTGAAGTAACAGAAAAGAGAAATGTTTAATGAAGAGATTGTGATTAAAATTAATCAAGATTAATTTAATCAAAAGTATTCCAAGCACTTATTTCTATATTTAGTGAGAAGACAATGGGAATATATTTTACATCTATTCACATCTTTTTGCAGTTTTTTATTTATTAAAGTTCTGATTTATTTAGCCTACTGCTAAAATTTCAGCTATGTAAGTATATGCTGTATGCATGATGTTTCCTTTACTGAAAATGAGAATATAACAAAATTCTGGGTTTATCTATTACACTCTAAATGGAAATTTGGGGGAAAGCTTCCTTCAGGAGAAATGTAAAGATCACTATTGATAAAAAAATATAAGCCTTTATAATGTTATAAGCATATAACATGATGTTAATGTTTTAGAACAAAGAAATATAGTGAAGGGAAAACAAGAGCAAAGAAGAATAATATCTACAGGTACTACAGATTTGAAAAAAAAGAAGAAGAAAAGAAACAGTGAGGTATTCAATTATTCATATTTTTATTTCAAAATATTTTTTAAACAATTATATTACTTGGGTATGTAGCCATTTGTGTAAAATTGTATACCACACTGCCAAAATTAGTCTTCTACCATTCCATGACTCCAATTAATTACCTTATTTGTAGTGTTGTTTAGAATTTTTTATTAGTCTTTAAAGTGTTAGCAGAGACAGTTAGCATTTAAAGTTAATTTTGGAGCTGTAAATGTGAATCTGACACATTTCATCATAAAATTAAAACTCGAATTAGAATCTCGAATTATACTTTCTTGGTCATCCTGAGAGAAGCTGGAAACATTTTATTATTTAGAAGGTTATGTTGTTGAACTGTTTTCTATAATATTATCGCTTTGTATAAAGTATAAAATGGCACAATATAAAATTGTTTATGTATATATGTGTGTATATCTGTCTTAGTTTGTTCTTTGATGTTACAATCAAAGTGTACATTTTGCTAATTTTAGTTCAAACTAAATGTAATGAACGTTGACACTCATACTTTCTGACCATTTTTTAAAAATTAATATATAGTACAAAATGTGTGAGTAATCATCAAGCTACAAGCAACAAAATGGAAAATTCAAATACATGGTCATAGATGAAATACTACAATACTAAGTTATCTCCCGGTTATTGAAAACTATTTAGATTCTATAAATAATGACTAAATTGCCAGAAACAGCTATGCACAGACTGTGTAACTCATGCTTTTTTTTGTACAAAATTATCTCATATGAAATTAAATGCACACTCTAATTTTTTTACAGAATAATAGAACATTTCTTTTTAATGTGGTTATAATCTATTTTTCCTCTGAAACTACAAGACAATGTTTGCACCTGAATGCAAAGGAATTCTAGGATTGAAAAGAGATAAAATTCAATTATCAACGTATTGATAAATTATCCTATTAGACAGATGATAGAATGATGAATGGAAAAAAAAGAATAATTATGAGTATCATCAACCTCCTTGACTCTAATAGAAAAGAACCAACTGCATTTTACATACATTATTAAACAAATGTTAAACAAATCTGTTTATGCTGAATTCCAAAACAATAGAAATAATATACTTTAAAGAGCAAAGAAATGACTTTTTAGAAGTTCTAATATGAGTAAAATATTTTAGTGTAAATCCTTAAATTGTTTATTTTACCTTTATATCCATAACAAAGATAAATGTAATAGGGGATGCATTTTACTTTAATATTTATATTCCTCTTTATCTTGAGTGTGGATAATGCTAAGGCTTTATCTATTAAAATCATGAAGATACACATAATACATATTCACACGTTCCTATCTCCTAATACATTTTATAATTATGTTTTCTAAGCAGAAATGGCATTCACTAAGATTTTCTGAATCCTTTGTAAAACTTTTTTTTTCAATAGAAAGTTCATTTTTACCTCTGGTTGCTTTTTAATTACTTGTATAATTTATCTCCATTATTTTTCTTTGAGAGAGCCAGTCTAATGTAGTGGTCAAGCTAGGAGATCTGGTTCTATCTTAGGCACAAAGCTAGCTACGTACACCCCTTTCTTTGATTGCTATTTAAAAAGTTGTATATATAAAGATAGCAATTTAAACTTTGTTATTAAGCTCCTAAGAGACCAGCACACAATAATTACAATGATATGTTTTCCCCTTGTACAGGAGAATTATCTACAGAGAGAAAAAAATCTACAGGGGTAATTTGTCATTGCTATTATATATATCAGAAGTATTTGATTATATTAAAATTTCATTGGCAAATCATTTAAGTGATATAAAGATAGGAAATACTGGTATAAGATACAAACAATTGACTGAAATTATTTATTTTCGTTATTAGATTTATATTCTATTTATCAAATGATTTTGATGAATCTTCCTTCAGAATGACTGATCAACCATTTGATAAACTTTTGTAGTTAATGATAAACTCAATTCTGTTTTTTTTAAATGACTGACTGTAAATTGAGTTAATCAAATCACCAAATTATTCCCGATCCTCTTCAATGTCTCTAGCACAAAATTTGAAATATACTTTTGCATGCCTATGGAAAAGTCTTCCTCCAGCATCTGCTGGTACTGAAGAATTGCAAACGGAGCCTGTGAAGCAAGTACCTCCTCTTAACATTCCTCAGCCCTTTGAAACCTGCACAAACTTGATTTTTTCTGATCTTTACTATGAGAGATAATCAGGAGGAGCTGAACAGAGGTAAAGTGCTTCAAATAAACAATCCAGCTTGTGCAGGATTCCTTTCCTAATGTTGTTCCCTATTTTGCTTTAATGTCAGTATCAGACACATTTTTATTAATCATTTTATCATATATTTCTTATATGGAGAGATGCATTTTCCTTTTTATACATATTTCATTACACACACACACACACACACACACACACACACACACACACACCAAAAAGACATCTGTTTGAAACAATTCAGACAGAAAGGGGGAAAGCAGAGAAGTGACAAATCCATTCAAATACAAACTCTAAATTTGGTTTTGGATTTGAAATAGAAACCAAACATTCCGAAGCAATTACTTCATTCAAAAGTCTTCCAACTAATATGTCTTAAGCAACTCCAATTAATGAGAGGTGGAATGCAACAATGGAGAAAGATCGAGAAAAAAGCACTATTTTCTGACTAACAACTGATAATCTTGCCTGTGCGCAAAGTTCTAATTAACCAACTGCCATAAATCAGAACTTGGAAAAGCAGGAGGCGAAAGAAACATACCAGTGTTTGGCTGTATACAAGTGTGTTCCAATTGATATATTTTGAGCAGCTGTGGCCAATGAGAGGTGGAGAGTGGCAAGGGGGAAAATAACAACAAAGTCAAGAGCTGGGAAAATACGAAGTTTTTTTTCTTTTTTTCTGCAAAAGATCAAGATGGCTCCAGCTTCTCTTCTGTTTTCATATTAGTTGAATTAGCTAAATTTAAGATGGACCAGACCTTTGAAATAAAATCTAACTGTATAACTAACTGCAATTTTGGAACTGGGCATTAAGGAAGAACAAAAGATGGCTCCCATTGTTCTTCTCCACAGCAGCTGAATTAGATAAATTTAAGTTGGACCAGAACTCTGAAATAAGAACTGTATAATTAACTGTAACTTTGGAACTAGACATTATGGAAAGGTGGGAATTTGAAGAACTACATGAAATTATAAAAAAAAAATATATGCATACATCATTAAAATCAAGCCTAACTAGAATTCTGAATTCAGAGAAGCAGGTTTTTAAAGAAGAAGGGAAGGAAGAAGGGGGGAGAGATAATGAAGGGGTAGAAACGGTTGGAAATAAAAAGCAGACAAAAAAAAAAACCTCCATTGGGTTTGGCAATGGGAAAATTGCAAAGAACGGATGTGTCCCAACAAAAGGAAATACAAAGCAGACAAAAGATGTTTCGGAGGTTGACAGTGACATAAGGAAAATTGAAGAAGGAGGTTATGCCCCAATGAAGGGAAATATAAACAATTTCCTTGACAGTGGTTTTGGAAAAAGTGAAGAGGGTGGATGTGTCAAAGCAAAAAAAAAGGGAGAAGACAGGAATAGAGAAGTGGGACAAAAGGCTAACTAGGAAAAAAATCAGACAACTAGAAATTGTTATATGGGAAAATACAAAGCTGAAATAAAGGGTTTTGTCAGGCCTGTAGTTATGGTTTTTTAGGATCTTTGGCCTGCCACACTTTCTATTATTTTCCTATGCTGTTTCATTAGTGTAGTAGTTGGGAGGGGGAAATAGAAAGGAGTAGATTTGTGGAATGTGTTGTTGTCATTATTTCTAGAAGCCCAAGGTCATCTTTTGTCTCTGCACCTTGACACCTGACCGGAAGCAGAGGGCTGGAGATGCCAGCGTGGAAGAAGAAGATTGGACCATGTGATGGATTTATGGGTGTGGGCATAAGATCATGAATTTTCAACTGGGTGGAATCCCAGGAAGCTGGTCAGAATTGGGATTTTTCACAGATGTGCCAACATGTCTGTTTTATTAAATTGGAACTTTAAGGATAACTCTGCCTTGGACTCTGATTTATTTCTGCATGATATTTGGAACACTGACAGGTTTATTCCTAAATATGACAATAAAATTAAGTTGCTAACTGATTGATTATGATAATGGAAAGATAATTAAATAAAAGTTAAAATACATGGAATATGGACAAATAATAAATTGATATGGTGAGATTGTAAAGCAGAGGTTTGTGATTCACTTTTATACATGATAATTAAACTGAGTTGCTAATTGATTGAATATGACAATAGAAGGACAATTAAGCATGAGTCAAAATACAAAAAAACATGGACATATATAGAACTTCTAAGATGATGAACAAAGTGAGATGTGTACCACTTGTTATTCTATATAGTAGATTAAGGGAATTGTAATGAACATTGAACAGTAAGGATTGCCATATATGGACAATTAAGGGTAACTTAAACCAAAATATAGAATACATACCTATTTCCCTGGCTCAGCTGATAAAGGAGGAGAGCCTGTGGCATAGTGGCTAAGACTCCTGCCTAATATGTAATACAGCCCAGGTTCAAATCCCAGTAAGGGTATGGCTAGCTGATGAGAGCTAAATAGCTCGAAATGGATCTATACCAGTCTCCCTTTTTTTATTTATCAGCACAAATACAACACAAATATAAAAAGGCAACATTAAAAATAAAAATATGGTTTTCTGCCTGGATGGTTTTCTGTGATGAGCCGAAGGACAGAAGGAGGGAGTAGTGAGCTTCCTCCCATATTTGGGCATACCAGGGGTTGTAACATACATACATACATACATTACATATATATATATATATATATATATATATATATATATATATATATATATATATATATATATATATATATATATATATATATATATATATATATATATATATATATATATATATATATATATATATATATATATATATATATATATATATATATATATATATATATATATATATATATATATATATATATATATATATGCTGGTTTTGTTGTATTCGGGTCTTTTCCTGTGTAAGGTTGAGATACTGATACTGACATCTCAGTATCTATATATTGAAAAGGAATTTTAAATAACATAAATATACAATGGACCTCACTCAGAATCTGTAATACGCCAAGTAAATGAGATGAAGAGTGCAAAGTAGAGGAGAGAGGTAAAGGGAGGAGAGAGGGATAGGACAGAGGACAAGGGGCAGAAGAAGAGGAGAGAAAGAAGGAGTGGAAAGGGGAGAGAGGAAACGGAGAGAGGAAGGAGAAGTAGAGAAGAGAAAGGCAACAGAGGGAAGAAAGGAGGTAGGGAGGTGGAGGAGAGAGAGAGAAGAAAGTGATGGATACAATACAAATATGGTCTATGAAGAGCAGAAGAGCCCATAATTGTTTTTGGGAGTTGAATTGATGTAAACATTTAATAATACAATACAATGTTTACTATGTAATACAGTGGTTATATGTTATGAAAATGAAAAAAATTAAAAACCTATATATATAATTTGTGGAATTTAGAATTCATTGTTATGGTATGTATTCCTGCATGTGATTCTGTTCATCCTCTTACCCCTGTCAGTGAATACAACAAACATCAAAAACATTTTAGAAAATACTTATTTTTTTATATATTTGAGAAAAATATAAATGGCTTTTAAATTTTAGTTTTTATTTATACACATACAGAGAGATAAATTTTAATTAATCTGTTGGGAAAATGACATCAAAGTATAACACATATATTTTTCTCATCTGTTTACTTGAGAAATGTTCAAATTTTTATAGATCAGTTTCAGTAAATATTTACAAAACATAGATGAAAGTTTTTATCTCCTTTAATTATTGTCTTTAAATATATCATTGTAAAAAAGATATCTTAAACAGAAATACAATTAATTTTTTCTAAATAGAAGTTTACTGAACAAAGTACATAAATCCTTGGAAATACATTGCTTTCCAATTATTATAATGGAAGTTAATTATCCAGTTTCCCAAGTATTTGTGAACTCTTCTTTAAAAATTAGCATAATTTATTCCTTTAGGGATAATTTTATATCTTTCAATTAATTAGATATTATACATTTCAAAGTTATGTTATGAAGATATTTTATCTTAAGTTGAGTTTATTTTCATTTATTTATTTATTTATTTATTACTTGAACTTATTAGTCGCCCCCTCTCCCCACAGGGACTCAGGGCGACGTACAAAAGTATTATATAGCGTACAGAGGAGGTAAGAATAAATAAATAAGTTACAATACCTAAAAAAGTTAAAACCCCAGTGAAATTAACCCTTAAAAACTAAAATTACCAATTAAAAATGCCCTGGGCTGGAGAGGTTGTAGTATTATGCCAGGTCAGCTAGTCGAAACAGGTAGGTTTTCAGCTTCATACGGAAGGAGCGAAGGTTGGTTGTTGTCCTGATGTCTGGGGGGAGGTCATTCCAAAGGGTGGGGCCCACTACAGAGAAGGCCCTACTCCTGGGCGTCGCCCTCTGGCACTCTCTGGAGGACGGCACCCAGAGTAGTCCCTCTCTGTGTGAGCGGACGGGTCGCAGGGATGTATGGGGCAGGACGCGATCCCGCAGGTAACTAGGCCCTGTGCCATGGAGCGCTTTGAAGGTGGTAACCAGTACCTTGAAGCGCACCCAGTTTATTTATTCAATTAAATTCAGTTTCTATAATTGTTGCAAGTTAATGAAAGGTACGTTACAGTATATCATTCTATTCAATATGTTATTTTTATAGAATATTTTGAATTTTATGTTATTACAGCCCATCTGTCTTATACACACTGAAGTGGCAGAGATCTAGAAAGAAAGAAATTCTATATTGATGTTTCTCTAGACTCAGTTTACAGATAAAATTAACTTTCTATATTATATTACATGAAATGAAATGAAATGCTGATCACAAACTATAACATTGTGAATTAGCACCAGAAGTAATTTATGTCAAGGACAGAAGATTATAATTCCAGTTTGTTATAGTAAAATTATATTTTTCAGCATCTTGAAGCTGAAATTTGGAAAAAAAAATGCTATTGTTTGATCATATCTTGACTGTGTGTGCATCAGTTGGGATAAAGATTGATCCCTACACCACCAATCCTTCCTGTGTGAAAAAAAATCATGATGATGTTGACAAACAGTTATAAAAAAATTAAACTTATTTTATATATGATGACTTTGGCAGAGAATGATCTTGTTCTTTTTAAAAAATGTAACATTTACAATACAATACAATACAATAGTAGAGTTGGAAGGGACCTTGGAGGTCTTCTAGTCCAACCCCCTGCCTAGGCAGGAAACCCTATACCGTTTCAGACAAATAGCTATCCAACATCTTCTTAAAGACTTCCAGTGTTGGGGCATTCACAACTTCTGGAGGCAAGCTGTTCCACTGATTAATTGTTCTCACTGTCAGGAAATTCCTCCTCAGTTCTAAATTGCTTCTCTCCTTGATTAGTTTCCACCCATTGCTTCTTGTTCTACCCTCAGGTGCTTTGGAGAATAGTTTGACTCCCTCTTCTTTGTGGCAACCTCTGAGATATTGGAATAATGCTATCATGTCTCCCCTAGTCCTTCTTTCTCTTAAGCTAAACATACCCAGTTCCTGCAACCGTTCTTCATATGTTTTAGTCTCCAGTCCCCTAATCATCTTTGTTGCTCTTCTCTGCACTCTTTCTAGAGTCTCCACATCTTTTTTACATCGTGGCGACCAGAACTGAATGCAGTATTCCAAGTGTGGCCTTACCAAGGCATTATAAAGTGGTATTAACACTCACGTGATCTTGATTCTATCCCTCTGTTGATGCAGCCTAGAACTGTGTTGGCTTTTTTGGCAGCTGCTGCACACTGCTGGCTCATATTTAAATGGTTGTCCACTAGGACTCCAAGATCCCTTTCACAGTTACTACTACTGAGTATGGTATCACCTATACTGTACCTGTGCATTCTGTTTTTGTTGCCTAAATGTAGAACCTTACTCTTTTCACCATTGAATTTCATTTTATTAGATAGTGCCCAATGTTCAAGTTTGTCAAGATCCTTCTGTATCTTAAGCCTATCTTCTGGAGTGTTGGCTATTCCTGCCAGCTTGGTATCATCTGCAAATTTGATGAGTTCCCCATTTATTCCCTCATCCAAATCATTGATGAAGATGTTGAAGAGTACTGGGCCTAAAACAGAGCCTTGGGGTACTCCACTGCATACTTCCCTCCATGTAGATGCAGTTCCATTGAGAACTACACGTTGAGTGCGGTTGGTCAGCCAGTTACCAATCCATCTGGTGGTGATGCTGTCTAACCCACATTCTTCTACTTTATCTAGTAGTAGGTTATGGTCTACCTTATCAAAAGCCTTACTGAAGTCCAAGTAAACTATATCAACGGCATTCCTCTGGTCCACTAATTTTGTCACATTATCAAAGAATGCAATAAGATTAGTCTGGCATGATCTGTTTTTGACAAATCCATGTTGGCTTTTGGCTATTACTTTGTTTGCTTCTAGGTGTTCGCAAATTCGTTGCTTGATTATTTTTTCCAGAATCTTTCCTGGTATTGAGGTTAGGCTGATAGGTCTGTAGTTTCCTGGATCTAATTTTTTCCCTTTTTTGAAGATGGGAACCACATCAGCTCTTTTCCAGTCCTCTGGTAGTTCCCCGGTGTTCCAGGATCTCTGAAAGATATAATTCAGTGGTTCTGAGATCTCGTCTGCTAGTTCCTTCAGAACTCTGGGGTGTAATCCATCCGGTCCTGGTGATTTGAACTCATCTAGGGTAGTAGACAGGTGCTCACTTACCATTTTCTTCCCTATTTCAATTTGTGTTCCTAATTTTGTGGTGCTGCTTTTGATAGGTTGGACTGTTTTATCCCTTTGTGTAAAGACAGATGCAAAACATGAGTTAAATAGTTCTGCTTTCTCCCTGTTGCTTGTCACCTTCTTGCCACTTTCTCCTAGCAATGGACCAATTGTTTCCTTAACTTTTTTCTTGTTTTTAACATGTTGGAAGAAGCTTTTTTTTGTTAATTTTTACTTTTGTGGCAAGCCTTTCTTCATTGTGAGCCTTAGCTTTCCTCACTTCATCTTTACAGGCTCGGGCTATTTGCTGATATTCTGCCTTAGTTATGTCCCCCTCCTTCCACTTTTTATACTTACTTTTTTTGTCTTTCAGTTTGTCAGATAGTTGTTTATGCAGCCATGCTGGTTTCTTTTGGGAGCTGTTGTTTTTCTTCTTCATTGGTATTGTGTTAGACTGGGCTTTTCTAATCTCATTTTTCAAAATTTCCCAAGCTTCTTGAGTTGTTTTCCCCTCGAGGATTCTCATCCATGGAATTTTTCCCAAGCTCTCTCTAAGTTTATTGAAATTAGCTTTCTTAAAGTCCAAGACTCTAGTTTGACTTTGTTCTACTACTTGTGTTTGGATAATGTTGAATTCCAATATTGCATGGTCACTTGCCCCCAGGGTTCCTATGGCTTCAACACCTTCTATCATTTCCTCTCTGTTAGTGAGAATTAAATCCAGTATGGCTGATCCCCTTGTTTCCTTCTCTACTTTTTGGAAAACAAAGTTGTCTGCTAGGTTTGTTAGGAACCTGTTGGATCTTCCACTTGGTGCAGAGTTTGTTTCCCAGTTGATGTCAGGGTAGTTAAAATCTCCCATTACTATTGTGGTGTGCTTCCTACATACCTTAGTTAGCTGACTAGCAAAAAGTTCATCTTCTTCCTCTGCTTGGTTGGGTGGCCTGTAGTATAGACCTATGGCAATGTCATTTCCCCCACAACCTTTAATATTGACCCAAATGCATTCAAGATAGTTCTCATTATTGTTGTGCTCTATTTCTGTAGAGACATAGTTATTTCTTATATATAGTGCAACTCCACCTCCTCTTTTATTTGGTCTATTTCTTTTAAATAATTTAAATCCTTCTAGCTGTATGTTCCATTTGTCAGTTTCATCCCACCAAGTTTCTGTAATGGCAATAATATCATATCTGCCCTCTTTTACTTGAATTTCTAATTCTCCCTGTTTATTCCTCATACTCTGTGCATTGGTATATAGACATTTGAGTCCATTTTGATTGACCTTGTGTTTACTGTCTACATAACCTGTATTATGCCTGACTGCCCCTATTTTCTTGCCACTTATTTATTTATTTATTTATTACTTGAACTTATTAGTCGCCCCCTCTCCCCACAGGGACTCGGGGCGACGTACAAAGGTATTATATAGCGTATAGAGGAGGTAAGAATAAATAAATAAGTTACAATACTTAAAAAGTTAAAACCCCAGTGAAATTAACCCTTAAAAACTAAAATTACAATTAAAAATGCCCTGGGCTGGGGAGGTTGTAGAGTTATGCCAGGTCAGCTAGTCGAAACAGGTAGGTTTTCAGCTTCATACGGAAGGAGCGAAGGTCGGTTGTAGTTCTGATGTCTGGGGGGAGGTCATTCCAAAGGGTGGGGCCCACTACAGAGAAGGCCCTACTTCTGGGCGCTGCCCTCTGGCACTCTCTGGAGGACGGCACCTGGAGTAGTCCCTCTCTGTGTGAGTGGACGGGTCGCAGGGATGTATGGGGCAGGACGCGATTCCGCAGGTAACTAGGCCCTGTGCCATGGAGCGCTTTGAAGGTGGTAACCAATACCTTGAAGCGCACCCGGTAGACAATGTTATGTGAAATATATACATATGATTTAAAAAGATACAGAATATGCAGTGTGTGTGTGTGCGTGTGCGTGCGCGCGCATGCATGTGTGTTTGTATACTGTGTTTCCCTGAAAATAAGACAGGGTCTTATTTTCTTTTGACCCCTGAAATAAGCACTTTGCCTTATTTTGGGGAAGGTTTTAGTATTTTTGAGGTACAGGAGGCAGTGGGCATATATATATATACATACATACATACATACATACATACATACATACATACATACACACACACACACACACACACACACACACATATGCAAATATACATATATATGATATAATTTATGCTTGTTCTTCCACTCTGCCAATAGTTCTTGTAAAAAATTGATCTATTTCTAGTATGCATATATGCCCTCGGTATAAATTATTATCTTGATTATTTTAGAATTGCTGTACTTTAAATTTCTTAAATAAGACTTCCCAAGCAGCTGATATGCTTAAACACAATACAGTTCCCCGATGACAATTATTCTGTGCTCTGGAGAAATTCAGCTTGCTATTTAAATGTGAAAATATATTACAAACAATTAAGCTACCGGATAAACATGAGATTTACAACTGTCTATTCTTCAAGGTCAAGAGAAGTATAAAAGAGATTATATTAATTTCTTTTTAAAAAAAACAACAGGTCTAATTGTCACTTTATCAAAGTGCAATTTACCCTTTGTTTTCTTATTTCTTATTTTTCTTATTTTTGAGAAATGCATATATGCACAATATATATACATATTGTGAGAAACATGAACCGAAATAATATACATTTTCTTTCTGCCATCTCTTTCTTTAGAAATCACAAATTTTCATTTCCTAACAATGAAAAAAACATATGAAACAGACAAATGAATCAGATCTTAGATGCGTTTTGTTACTGGATTGCATTGGACTGGGCTGGAAAAGTATTCATGCAGAGAATCAGTAAGTTATTCCTAAGTCTCCCCCACTCCCATTTAATTAGCTGCTTCTTTAGGTTGCTTTGATATTTTATGTTTCTTCATGGAATGTTAGGAAGCCAAGAAAGGTTCTATTTTGTTCTCATGAAAATTCAGTGAAGCAGGCTAGCCTGTGGGATCATGACAGGCCAAACTGACTGAACTCCACAATCAAGTAGGATCATCTTTGCACACTTAGTCTATTGACTGGCTACAATTGCAAGTTGGGCTTTAGTTCTTGATGCTCATCTAATATTGATCATAATAATTTGATAATGATGATGATACCAACCTATCAAACCCTTGGTGCTTAAAATATTAATATGTTTATGCAAAAATTCAAATGTAACAATATATCACTTATTTTCCTCAAACTGGAAGAATTTCTGTCCAAAATGCCGTAGAGAATTATTTTTACCCATTCACAACCAGATAAAAGTATTGGGGCTAACCTGATTTCAGGGCCAAGCTGTGCCATCATGGGGGAGCATTGTATGAGAGGTATTGGCTTTCTCAAAGCAATTATCTGTCCAGAGCCATTATCCTTTGTATAGAATTTTATTGGTCAGATATTACTTCAAACATTCCTTCCATCTTAATTAGTATAGAATAAATCCTCAATAGCTGCAAGAGGATGACTATCAGTCTAAGAAATAAAGATCTCCAGCTATTTAGAGTTGATTTTAAAAAGTGGTTTGGAGCACATAGGAACAAATATATTTAAATGTTCTTAATTTGATGGTTGAAACTATATATTTCATCACTAATTTCTAATCAGTGATTCTGACAGAGATATAATTTAGGTTCTTCCAATAGACAGTTCCACTAGAATGGGAAAAACTTTTAATTAATTTATTGCCTTCAGTCATTGTTAGCTCTTAGCAACCACAGTTTTTTTTCCCCCAGTGATAATCTGTCCCTAACTTTCAAATCTTCCTATAGTAGTGATTAAAGAGATTTCTCTAATAAGAAAAACACTAAGGATGTGAAGCCTTTCTTTCAGGACCATTTTGGTATTCATATTGATGGTGTTTCACCTTATTTACTTAAAGTGTTTTGCCTTGGGGCTAGATATTGCTAAAGTTCCATACATAGTTTGTCAACATTCCAGTTGTGGCCCCATAGGAAGCCAAAATGTCATCTCTAAAATTCTATGATTATGATTGCATGGCTTTATTTTTAAAAAAAGCAGTAATGAAATTTGAGGGCTTTTGAGAGATAACCTACTTCCTTTTCTACTTTCATCACCGCCAAAATTCCCTGAAATGTTTCAGTGTCATTCTGCGGAAGTTACTTTTCTAGTCAATATTCAGTGGAGATATTTTGGTGGGAACAAGAAGGGGAGCATAACAATTGAGTTCGGAGAAAATGGGAAGAATGATTTCTTCCCACTATATCTAGAAAGGCTAAACAATGAGTGGGAAATATGGAACTCCCTTGACTCTCCAAATGATCCTATGAGCACATTTTAGTTGTAATACTATAGTAAGTTATTTTAAGCTACTGAACCCATTTTCAATCTGTTTATTTCTCTAGGCACTGTGAAACTATTGCTGTGCACAAAATGTTTCAGAACACATCTGTATCTACATTTTTACTTCTAGAATTCTCAAAGACTTGGGAACTGCAGATTCTTCATTTCACTGTCTTTCTGTTATTATATTTAATAATTGTTACAGGAAACCTTTTAATCATCTCTGCAGTAACATTTGACCAACATCTTCATACACCATTGTATTTCTTCCTGATGAACTTGGCTGTACAGGATATGTGCTCTATTTCAGTTATTCTTCCCAAATCCATGGTCAATTCCCTCCTGAACACCAGAGATATTTCTTATTTTGGATGTGTTGCTCAGGTTCTTTTCTTTTTCTTTTTTATAGCATCAGATTTTTTCCTTCTCACAGTCATGGCATATGACCGGTATATTGCCATCTGTAATCCACTGCACTATGTAATGGTGATGAACAAGCAAGCTTGCACCCGAATGGTTGCTACGGTATGGCTTGCTGGTCTTGCTTATGGGGTTTTACATACCAGTGGAACTTTTGTGATCCCTTTCTGCTCTAATGTGGTAAATCAATTCTTCTGTGAGATCCCCCAGTTACTTAAACTTGCCTGCTCTGACTTATATTTAATTGAAATTGGAGTTGTAGTTGTAAGTGTTGCCATTGGGGTAGGTTGCTGCTGTTTCATTATTGTGACTTATGTACATATCTTCATGACACTCCTTCAAATTTCTTCCATGCAGGGAAGGCAAAAAGCATTTGAAACCTGTCTTCCCCATATCATTGTATTTTCCATGTTTTTATTTACAGGAAGTATTGCTTATTTGCGACCAATCTCTGACACTCCATCATATCTGGACTTGATTTTTACAATGATATATTCAATACTTCCCCCTCTGCTGAATCCAATTATTTACAGCATGAGAAACAAGGCAATTAAAAAAGCTCTCTTAAAGCTATTCAGAGTAAAATACTGTTCTCTGAATACATTATCCAGATTGGATTAGTCATACATCATATGCATGACTAGTCATTTATTATATGTACAACTAATGTATGATGTATGTATTAGTCATACATCATACATCATTTAATTTGTAGTAGTACGTAGCCAGATCTTTATCATTGAAATTGATAAACCTCACATTTTTAAACTTTTGATGTTTTTAAAAATTATTAAGTTTATGATCTGAAAGCTATCATTGATAGAAAGTAGCAGCAAGGATGGTGCTGTAGAATATTATTGTATTTGGTTTACGCTTCAGAATATCATTGTATTTTGAAGCAAAGGCACTAACTGTGAAAAACAGTTAGTTTCAGATGGTCCTGAACTCAAGTCTTGATGCCCAGGTTTCCAATTTTAAGAGACGGTACTATGTGTTACTCTGATTCAGATAATGTATATTGTAAGGTTTCTGTCCCCAAATTGTATCCACTAACAAAGGATACACTCTCATTTCAGAATAGAAACCCATTAAACTGTTTGACTTTAAATGCTTTATATTGCAATAGAATTATCCACTGATCTTTTTGATGTTTGATATGCATTTGTTGGTTTTGAAAGAAATAATCATGGGTATCAAAAATGAGAACTAGGGAGAGCCATTATGACGTGACGATACAAACTTTGCTCTTTTGTACGTGACTCATGATATTATATGCAGGTAGTTAAGAGACTGAACATAAGCTAGCATACAAGTTTATTTAATTTTTTTTTTACATTGTCACAGTTTGTGCTAGATAAGCTGGGAAAATATATTTTATAGACTTTATTATAAAGAATTATTTTTATATTGTAATAGTATGTTCCTTAATGCAGAGTTAGCCCAGAATATTTTATGGAGATGATATTTGAAAAATATATAAAAATCATAATGGAAAAATTACTTCACATCCTGTGTTTAATTATAAGTGCAAGGAATTATTCTGAGAATCACCTTCCATCTTGCCAGATATTTTCTGAGAGATTTTAGGATAGAACGCTTATTTCTTAGCACCAAGAAGCAGTAGACCATAAAATATCTTGGATAATGACAAGTATGCAATAATTGAAAACAAAACAAAACATGGAGATGCTTGAAAATGAGGTTCTGGCCTGAAGGCAAAGTTTTGTGAATTTTTCCTGGTAACGAAGGCAGTAGAAAAATCCAGAAATTTGCAATCTCATAGACAAAAAGCCAACAAAATGACAGAAGAAGAGGGTACACAGAGTGAATATCTAACTTGGTATCTACAGCCTCTACTACTTTTCTCCTCTTTCATTTAATAATGTCATATTATCAGATACTGCTTGGGCAAGTCCCTGCATTTTTCTTGGCAAACTTTTTCAAAAATAGTTTGCCATTGTCTACTTCCTAGAGCTGAGAGAGTGACTGGTTCAAGGTAACTCAATTGGCTTTTTGACTAAGACAGAACTGCAACCAGAAGTGGGTTGCTCCTGGTTTGGCCTGGATCAGGTGAACTGGTATTGGCAGTGGCAGGATGCTCTGTCCACCTGCCTGGATGTTTCTGGGCATGCACAAGAATGCAAGCATGTGCATGTGCAAGAGTGAACCAGTAGTAAAAAAAATGGAAACCCACCACTGACTAGAACTCCTGATCTCCCCATTTCTAGCCTGATGTCTGAACAACTACACCACAGTGTTCCTTTCTTCATTGT